>SJXQ01004842.1:200779-232659 GCA_006408695.1 Aepyceros melampus | reverse complement strand
ATGCTCAGGCTCTACGTTTCTCTGCTGGAGACCGTCTGAGGCCGGCCCTAGGCTGCATGCACCTCCTGGGTTTAAGCCTCTCAGGCTCGGCGCCTAGGTAGTCGCAGACTCGATTGGGCCCACACTTTGTGCCCTTCCCAGGACCGAACAGCTCAGGTGTTCGGGGAGCGCAGTCGCGCAGCTTATCGCCCTCTCCTGCTGCTCAGTTTTCCAGGTATATCCTGGGACTTCTTGTCTGGTAAATTGTATCTGTCCAGCACCCCGGGAAGTCTCAGTTAACAAAGAAGCCTGCTTGCAGTTTGATCTGCAAAGTCCCTCGGGGCTGCGATTGCCACGTTCCAGCCCTTACGGCTCTGGCTGCCTGTCGCCGGCGGGGGCTGGCGGGCAGCCGGCTATTTCTGTTCCGTCCTTTGTTCTGTGCACAGTCCTGGCGGTGTCCTATGTTAGAGCTTTTCACGTGGTAACTGTCCCACAGTCTGGTGTGCTAGCCTGAGTTAGTTCGCTCCGGTTACGTGCTGGTGTTCAGGCCCGATTCTTAAGAAGCGCTGCCGCCCGCGTCTCCTGCGCCTCCTTGCCCAGCCCCCACTTGCTAGTGGCAGATGCAGGCGTCTGCTCTGCCTCTCCACCGGGGGAATCACCGCCGGGCTCGCAACCTGCTGGTCTCAATCACCATTCATTTTTCCTCCCTGCCATGTGCCTCCAAGACTCACCACAGATTCGGCAGTGAGAGTGCTTCCCAGCGTTTGGAAACTTCTCTCCCTTTAAAACTCTTTTCCTGGGACAGGACTCCCTCCCCAGGATGGAGCTCCCTCCCCACCTCCTTTGTTTCTCTTTTCGTCTTCTGTGTTTTTCCTACCTGTTTTTGAAGACAATGTTCTGCTTTTCTGGATGCCTGATGTCCTCTGCTCTCATTCAGAAGCTGCACTGTAGAATTTACCCAGCTTTGAGATGTTCTTTTGATGAATTTGTGCGGGAGAAAGTGGTCGCTCCGTCCTATTCCTCCACCATCTTCTCTACTGTACTCTCCGTGGTTTTTCACTTCTCTTCTTTTCACAGCTATTTGTAAGGCTTCCCCAGACAGACATTTTGCTTTTTGCATTTCTTTTCCATGGGGCTAGTCTTGATCCCTGTCTCCTGTACAATGTCACGAACCTCATTCCATAGTTCATCAGGCACTCTATCTATCACATCTAGGCCCTTAAAACTATTTCTCACTTTCACTGTATAATCATAAGGGATTTGATTTAGGTCATACCTGAATGGTCTAGCAGTTTTCCCTGCTTTCTTCAATTTCAGTCTGGATTTGGTAATAAAGAGCTCATGATCTGACCTACAGTCAGTCCTGGTCTTGTGTTTGTTGACTGTATAGAGTTTCTCCATCTTTGGCAGCAAAGAATATAATCAATCTGATTTTGGTGTTGACCATCTGGTGATGTCCATGTGTAGAGTCTTCTCTTGTGTTGTTGGAAGAGGGTGTTTGCTATGACCAGTGCATCTTCTTGGCAAAACTCTATTAGTCTTTGCCTTGCTTCATCCTACATTCTAAGGCCAAATTTGCCTGTTATTCCAGGTGTTTCTTGACTTCCTACTTTTGCATTCCAGTCCCCTATAATGAAAAGGACATCATTTTTGGGTGTTAGTTCTAAAAGATCTTGTAGGTCTTCATAAAACCATTCAACTTCAGCTTCTTCAGCATTACTGGTTGGGGCATAGACTTGGATTACTGTGATATTGAATGGTTTGCCTTGGAAAGGAACAGAGAGCATTCTGTCATTTGAAATGCAGTACTTGGATGCAATCTCAAAAATGACAGAATGATCTCTGTTCATTTCCAAGGCAAACCATTCAATGTCACAGTAATCCAAGTCTATGCCCCAACCAGTAATGCTGAAGAAGCTGAATTTGAATGGTTCCATAAAGACCTACAAGACCTTTTAGAACTAACACCCAATAAAGATGTCCATTTCATTATAGATTACTGGAATGCAAAGATAAGAAGTTAAGAAACACCTGGAGTAACAGGCAAATTTGGCCTTGGAATGAGGAATGAAGCAGGCCAAAGACTAATACAGTTTTGCCAAGAAAATGCACTGATCATAGCAAGCGCCCTCTTCCAACAACACAAGAGAAGACTCTACACATAGACATCACCAGATGGTCAACACCAAAATCAGATTGATTATATTCTCTGAAGCCAAAGAGTACATCATGAGAAAGGCTGGAATGGAAGAAACACAAGCTGGAATCAAGATTGCTGGGAGAAATTTCAATAACCTCAGGTATGCAGATGACACCACCCTTATGGCAGAAGGTGAAGAGGAACTCAAAAGTCTCTTGATGTAAATGAAAGAGGAGAGTGGAAACTTGCTTTAAAGCTCAACATTCAGAAAATGAAGATCATGGTATCCAGTCCCATCATTTCATGGGAAATAGATGGGGAAACTGTGGAAACAGTGTCAGACTTTTTGGGGGCTTTAAAATCACTGCAGATGGTGACTACAGCCATGAAATGAAAAGACACTTACTCCTTGGAAGGAAAGTTATGACCAACCTAGATAGCATATTCAAAAGCAGAGACATTACTTTGCCGACTAAGGTCCGTCTAGTCAAGGCTTTGGTTTTTCCTGTGGTCATGTATGGATGTGAGAGTTGGACTGTGAAGAAGGCTGAGCACCGAAGAATTGATGCTTTTGAACTGTGGTGTTGGAGAAGAATCTTGAGGGTCCCTTGGACTGCAAGGAGATCCAACCAGTCCATTCTGAAGGAGATCAAGCCTGGGATTTCTTTGCAAGGAATGATGCTAAAGCTGAAACTCCAGTACTTTGATCATGTGAAAAGACTCTGATGCTGGACAGGATTGAGGGCAGGACGAGAAGGGGACGACCGAGGATGAGATGGCTGGATGGCATCATGGACTCGATCGACATGAGTCTGAGTGAACTCCGGGAGTTGGTGATGGACAGGGAGGCCTGGCGTGCTGTGATTCATGGGGTCTCAAAGAGTTGGACACAACTGAGCGACTGAACTGAGCTGAACTGAACTACATTTCAGACTCCTTTGTTGATCATGATGGCTATTCCATTTCTTCTGAGGGATTCCTGCCTGCAGTAGTAGAAATAATGGTCATCTGAGTTAAATTCACCCATTCCCGTCCATTTTAGTTCACTGATTCCTAGAATGTCGACGTTCACTCTTGCCACCTCCTGTTTGACCACTTCTAATTTGCCTTGATTGATGGACCTGACATTCCAGGTTCCTATGCAATATTGCTGTTTACAGCATCGAACCTTGCTTCTATCACCAATCACATCCACAACTGGGTATTGTTTTTACTTTGGCTCCATCCCTTCATTCTTCCTGGAGTTATTTCTCCATTCAGCTCCATAGCATATTGGGCACCTACTGACCTGGGGAGTTTCTCTTTCAGTATCCTATCATTTTGCCTTTTCATACTGTTCATGGGGTTCTCAAGGCAAGAATATTGAAGTGGTTTGCCATTCCCTTCTCCAGTGGATCACATTCTGTCAGACCTGTCCACCATGACCCACCCGTCTTGGGTTGCCCCGCGTGCAAGGCTTAGTTTCATTGAGTTGGACAAGGCATGGTCCTTGTGTGATTAGACTGACTAGTTTTCTGTGAGTATGGTTTCAGTTTGTCTGCCCTCTGATGCCCTCTTGCAACACCTACCATCTTACTTGGGTTTCTCTTACCTTGGGCATGGGGTATGTCTTCATAACTGCTCCAGCAATGCACAGCCGCTGCTCCTTACCTTGGATGAGGGGTATCTCCCCCAACCGACCTTCCTGATCTTCAACGTGGGATGGCTCCTCTAGGCCCTCCTGCACTCTCACAGCCACCACTCCTTGGGCATGGGCTTGCTCCTCCTGGCTGCCACCCCTGGCCTCTGGTGTTGCCTCTGGCCTGGGACGGGGGGATTGCTCCTCCCAGCCACCATCCCTGGCCTCGGGCGCAGAGTGGCTTCTCTCGGCTGCTGTCCCTGACCTCGGACGCGGGGTAGCTCCTCTTGGCCATTCCTGCACTGTCGCAGCCTGGCACTCTAGGCCTCCGCCCCTGACCTCGGACGTGGGGTAGCTCTTGGCCATGCTTAAGTGCACCTTGCGCTGCCGCCACTGCCTGCGTTTAAATGCGCTGGGCATTGCCACCGCCTGCACTTAAGTATGCAGGTCCTTGGTAACTTATAAAGTCTGGTCTTTTGATCCCCTGGAGAAGGAAATGGCAACTTAGTCCAGTATTCTTGCCTGGAGAATCCCATGGACGTTAGGTCCATGGGGTCACAGAGTCTGACACAACTGAGCAATTTCACTTCACTTCACTTTGATCTTTATCTGAAGAAGCTACCTTGTAATAAAGTGTATATTACTCACACAGAATTCAGTAAAGCACCCTGTTCCACCAGATACTTGGGTCACCGCGTCCTTTCTTTCTCTCTCTCTCTATCTGTCTTTCTGGCTGATTCCATGGAGTGTGGAGGCCTATTGAGCTCATTATCCTGCTTGGGATTCCAAGACTACTTGAGAGGGCATCCTGCACCTACGTGAGTGATACAAGCTCTGACAAGGGCTTTATTGGTTTTCTGAGTAACCCAGGGAATATTAGCCTCTTTCTTTCTTTCACTTTCTTATTGTTGACTGAGGATCATCAAGTTCCAGTCCATTAAGGGACCCCAACCGGTAACCACAGTGGAGTGATCACTCACCTAGAGCCAGACATCCTGGAATGTGAAGTCAAGTGGGCCTTAGGAAGTATCACTATGAACAAAGCTAATGGAGGTGATGGAATTCCAGCTGACCTATTTCAAATCCTAAAAAATGATGCTGTGAAGGTCCTGCACTGAATATGCCAGCAAATTTGGAAGACTCAGCAGTGGAGACAGGACTGGAAAATGTCAGTTTTCATTCCAATCCCAAAGAAAGACAAAGCCAAAGAATGTTCAAACTACCACACAATTGCACTCATCTCACATGCTAGCAAGGTAATGCTCAAAATTCTTCAAGCCAGGCTTCAACAGTATGTGAACTGTGAACTTCTAATGTTCAAGGTAGATTTAGAAAAGGCAGGGGAACCATAGATAATGGCCAAAATCCATTGGATCATTGAAAAAGCAAGAGAATTCCAGGAAAACATCTACCTTTGCTTCATTGACTCCATCAAAGCCTTTGACTGTGTTTGACTCCACCAAAGTCTTTGACTGTGTGGATAAACAACAAACTGTGAAAAATACTTCAAGAGATGGGAATACTAGACCACCATACCTGTCTCCCAAGAAATCTGTATGCAGATCAAGAAGCAAGAGTTAGAACTGGACATGGAACAACAGACTTGTTTCAAATTGGGAAAGAAGCATGTCAAGACTGTATACTGTTACCATTTATTTAACTTATATATGGAGTACATCATGAGAAATGCCGGCTGGATGAAGCACAAGCTGGAATCAAGATTGCTGGGAGAAGTATCAATAACCTCAGACGACACCAGCCTTATGGCAGAAATCAAAGAGCTAAAGAACCTCTTGATTAAAATGAAATAAGAGAGGGTAAAAATCGCTTATAACTCAACATTCAGAAAACAAAGATCATGGCATCTGGTCCCATCACTTCATTGCAAATAGATAGGGAAATGATGGAAATAGTGAGAGACTTTATTTTGGGGGGCTCCAAAATCACTGCAAATGGTGACTGCAGCCATGAAATTAAGATACTAGCTCCTTGGAAGAAAAAACCATGACAAATCTAGACAGTATATTAAAAATCAAAGACATTATTTTGCCAACAAAGTCCATCAAGTCATAGCTATGTTTTTTCCAGTAGTCATGTATGGATGTGAGAGTTGGACTATAAAGAAAGCTGAGTGCCAAATAACTGATGTTTTTGAACTATGGTGTCGGAGAAGACTCTTGAGAGTCACTTGGACTGTGAGGAGATCAAACCAGTCAATCCTAAAATAAATCAGTCCTGAATATTCATTGCAAGGAATGATGCTGAAGCTGAAACTCCAACTTTGGCCACCTGATACAAAGACCTGACTCATTTGAAAAGCCCCTGATGCTGGGAAAGATTGAAGGTGGGAGGAGAAGGGGACGACAGAGGATGAGATGGTTAGATGGTGGCATCACTCATTCAATGGACACGAGTTTGAGTAAACTCTGAGAGTTGGTGATAGACAGGGAGGCCTGGTGTGCAACAGTCCATGGGGTCTCAAAGAATCGGACACAATGAGAGACTGAACTGAATTGAATTATTAAATTAATTACACAAGTGTAGTCATGCCTACATAAAATTGCCTACTTAAAAATTCTTAAACATCAAGGTTTGGATAGTCTCTGAACTGATGAACCATGGCCAGATGAGTGAACACAATAATGTGCTGGGAGGGTGGTGTGCCTGGAGAGAGAGCATGGAAGTTCTGCTCCTTGCACTTTCCCACTGTACCCAATCATGCATCTCTTCAATCTGGTTGTTTCTGAGTTGTATCCTTTATAACATACTGGTGAGTAAAGTGATTCCCAGATCTTCTGTGAGCTGTTCTAGCAAATTATTGAACCTGAGAAGGGGGTTGTGAGAACCTTCTGATTTTACAGTCAGAAATACGGGTGAAGGTGAAGATGAAGTCGCTCAGTCGTGTCCAACTCTTTGCGACCCCATGGACTGTAACCTACTAGGCTTCTCTGTCCATGGGATTCTCCAGGCAAGAATACTGGAGTGGATTGCCATTTCCTTCTCCAGGGGATCTCCCCGACCCAGGGATCGAACCCAGGTCTCCCGCATTGGAGGCAGACGCTTTAACCTCTGAGCCACCAAGGAAGCCGGGTAGCTGGTAATTATGATCAGTGTTTAGAGTAAGTACAGTTTTGTGAGACTAAGCTCTTAGCCTCTGGGGTCTCCAATAACTGAGTTGTTAGGGTCACATATGAATTAAATTGTAAGACACTAATTTGTATCTGAAGAGGTAGATTATTAGACGGTATAAGGCAAACCCACACAATTAGTGACATAAGTGTTGAAAGGGAAAACTTTTTCGAGTCATGTGAAAGTGAACGTTCAAGTCACTCAGTCATGTCCAACAATTTGTGACCCCATGGACTATACAGTCCATGGAATTCTCTAGGCCAGAATACAGGAGTGGGTAGCTGTTCCCTTTTCCAAGGGATCTTTCCAATCCAGGGATTGAACCTAGGTCTCCCACATTGCAGGCAGATTCATTGCCAGCTGAGCACCCAGGGAAAACCAAAGTTTAAGTAAAAATATTCTCAACCGTAAAGGGACTGTTTTGAAACATTTTGTAAATCCTCATGTCTTGACTTTTCGTGAAGAAAAAAGGAGTAAGGTTCTTATGAAATTTAAATTAGAAGAGTCAATGAAAACATTTTTTAAATATAAAATTAAATGAATTTTGGTCTATGAAACTTCCTGGAGACATTTATTATTTCATTTTATAGACAATTTCTTTATATCCTTTATCTCTGTCTGTCTGTCTCTTTCTTGCTGTCTCCTACATTTAATGAGGAATGGAAGTGTGTTAGTCACACTTCTGGAAAGAGAGTCTACAGTAATAAGTCTAGATCCTTTCAAGAGATGATAGGATGAAAGACTGGTATTCAAACAAATGCCTGCAATAGAATATAATTTAAAATAAAATAGATATTATTATCTCTCCTCTGAGAGATCACAGACAGAAAGCCATTTGAGAAAGCAGGTGATATTTTAGATATTTATTTCATTTTGAAAAATGCATATCAGTGCAGTTCAGTCACTCAGTCCTATCCAACTCTTTGTGATCCCATGGACTGCAGCACAGCAGGCTTCCCTGTCCATCACCAACTCCCAAAACATACTCATGTCCATTGAGTCAGTGATGCAATCCAGCCATCTCATCCTTTGTTGTCCCCTTCTCCTCCTGTCTTCAATCTTTCCCAGCATCAGGGTCTTTTCAAATGAGTCAGTTCTTCACATCAAGTGGCCAAAGTGCTGGAGCTTCAGCTTTAGCATTAGTCCTTCCAGTGAATATTAAGTACTGATTTCCTTTAAGATTGACTTGTGATCCAAGGGACTCTCAAGAGTCTTCTCCAACACCACAGTTCAAAAGCATCAATTCCTTGGCACTCAGCTTTCTTTATAGTCCAACTCTCACATCCATGCATGGCTGCTGGAAAAACCATAGCTTTGACTAGAGGGACCTTTGTTGGAAAAGAAATGTCTCTGCTTTTTAATATGCTGTCCAGGTTGATCATAACTTTTCTTCCAAGGAGCAAGCATCTTTTAATTTTATGGCTGCAGTCACCATCTGCAGTGATCTTGGAGCTCCTCAAAATAAATTCTGTCACTGTTTTCCATTGTTTCTCCATCATTTGCCATGAAGTGATGGGACCAGATGCCGTGATCTTAGCTTTCTGAATGTTGAGTTATAAGCCAACTTTTTCTCTCTCCTCTTTCACTTTCATCAAGAGGTTCTTTAGTTCTTCACTTTCTGCCATAAGGTGGTATCATCCACGTATCTGAGGTTGTTTATGTTTTTTTCTGGCAATCTAGATTCCAGCTTGTTCTTCATCCAGCCCGGTATTTCACAGGATGTACTCTGCATATAAGTTATTAAACTGTGTGACAGTATACAGTCTTGACATACTTCTTTCCCAATTTGGAAAGAGTTTGTTGTTACATGTCCAGTTCTAATTCCTGCTTCTTGATCTGCATACAGATTTATCAGGTGACAGGTACGGTGTTCCCATCTCTTGAAGTATTTTCCAGAGTTTGTTGTGATCCACACAGTCAAAGGCTTTGGTGGAGTCAAAAAGCAAAAGTAGATATTTTCTTCTGAACTCTCTTGCTCTTTCAATGATCCAACAGACTTTGGCAATTTGATTTCTAGTTCCTTTGCCTTTTTGAAATCCAACTTGAACATCTAGAATTTCATGGTTCACTATTGTTGAAGCCTGGCTTGGAGAATTTTGAGCATTACTTTGTTAGCATGTGCTGCTGCTGCTTCTACTGCTGCTGCTGCTGCTAAGTCACTTAAGTCATGCCCAAATCTGTGTGACCCCTCGAATCAGGTAACTAGTCAGAATGAAGAAAATCAGTCTTAAGATCTGGAAAACTTTCAGCTTGAGTAAGAGCAAAGAAAACACAGAATTTAAGGTTGCACAACAGTAAGCACTAGCCAGCAACTTCAGGAAAGAAGAGTACTTGTTTGGGAGATGCTATGGGAAGGAGATGGCCAGCTGTGATCTCCATGGCGAAGATGAAATGGACAAGAATCGACCCAAGAGAGAGAGCCTCATGGGCACGCTGAAAAGACTGCTGAGAGACAAGCAGAAGGCCAAGAGCAAGGGTGGCATGCTGCTGGGGAGCTCAGTGGACAAGGACAGGTTCTTGTTGTCATTGGCGCCCCTGGTGTTCAAGGATGTGCAGTCGCCGAAGCCCATGCACTCCACTTCTCTGTGCAGCCATCACTACAGCCCCATGCCCTGGCCGTTGCGCCCCACTTCCTCGGAGGAAATGTGCACTGGATGGAGTTGCAGGTCAAGGCACCGGTGCACTCGTCTGACCCGGCTTGGCTCTCAACGGTGTGCACAAGGAATTCAGTGACATCCACCAGGCCGACCCCGCGTGGCTGGAGCTGCTGGACCCACTTGGGAGCCCCATATCCCCATCTGAGGACCTGTGCCTCTGCCTGGGTAAACACGTGCCTGTCGTCCTTGGACTGGTGGCTAGGGACCACATCCAGTACACTGTGCCTTTGGATGGCTCCTCCGCCTTGGAGGTCTCTGCCATTCCACCCCTGGCGGCCGGAGATGACCCCTTCCCCTACCACCAGCATGAGGACTACAAGCATCCAGCCCACCAGGACTTCGTCGTGGCCCCCAAGCTCTTCACCCACTAGCCAGTGGGCAGCCTGCTGATGGGCACCATGGGGGTCTTGCTGGAGAGCTTGAGGGTGGGCCCTGAACCGCCCTCCCAACCCCACACAGAAACACACACACACACACACACACACACACATCGCTACTACCTCCCCTGCAGACTGATCTGAGCCAAAGGGACTTCGCCAAGCTGACCTGCCCAGATGCCCACGTGACAGAGAGCATGTGCTGCCACTTGAATTTTGATCCCAGCTCGGCCCTCAGCATGGCCAGGGTATATGACTCGGTGCAAAGCAGTAGTCACATGATCGTGACCAGTCTGACAGAGGAGCTCAAGAAGCTGGCCAGGCAGGGCTGGTACTGGAGACTCATCACACGCTGGGAGGCAGAGGGCAAGCTGGTCAACATGCATGATGGTTCCTTTCTGGTGAAGGGGAGATCCGATGACCACTACCTGCTCGGCATGAGCTTCCGCTCCCACCACAGGACCCTCCACACCAGAATGGAACACTTCAATGGCAGGTTTAGCTTCTGTGAACAGCTCTGACGTGGACAGACACACGTCCATCGTGGACCTGATTGAGCACTCCATTAGGGACTCGGAGAGCGGGACCTTCTGATATTCAGGTTTGCACTGCCAGGCTGCACCACCTACCCAGTGCAGTCACCAACCTGGTGTCACGTTTCCTGCAGGTGCGCTCACTGCAGTACTTGTGCTGCTTCATCATCGGCCAGTACACCTGAATAGACCTGATCCTGAAACTGCCCCTGTCCAACAAAATGAAGGATTACTTACAGGAGAAGCACTAGTGAGAGAGAACCACAACCTAGCATCTTGCACTTTGGGAGTAAGAAAGAGAGACTGAGATAAATTTTACAAACTTCATCACTATCAGAATCTTTTGCTGCCATCCTATTATTTCAGTTTTATGTGGAAAAGAGTATCCAGTTCGTTTAGGGGTGGGGAACAGTCTGCAAGGTGTCTTGGGTTTATTTTGGCTCTTTAAAAAGGGAAGTCTTAAAGTTTAAGGAATTGTAAAGTGTTTTCCATAAATATGCGGGATAATCAGATTCTCCTTACTCATCCACCCCTAGTCCTTTGCTGTTATCCACTGTGATTTTATGCATTAAAAGCATATTTCATGTGTATCCAATCCTAAGTAAAGTTGAATGAAACTTATGGAATGAATCTGTTTTGTCTCTCTTTCAATGGACCATCTTCAAAGATAATGTTGAATCAGCATAGCCATGTGATTTATCACAGAGTTTACACCTACACCAAAAATGATTTTTAATTTCATGCTCTACAAAGATTTATTTAAAATTGTGAACTGAAATAACCTGGGGTAATGGAATGCAGGTCTGCTACATACTTTTCTGCCACATTCATTTCTAAATTATGTTTGATGTTTTGCAGTCTTTTGGTTCTGAGAAGTTTGATTTTTCTGTTGATCATTTTCATCTTGTGGTCCTTCTGTTTTAATAAGTTGCCTTACACTAAAAAGTTGTAAAGAAATGTATACCACAAATATTAAAATTGTTGCCTTTTCTGTCATTAAACTCTGGTACATATTGGCATAACATACAAAGACCTATGAAACTAGAACTATTAAAGAAATTATTAGATGATCTTAGTTTCTGTGATAAGCAATTTTTAGTTATCTATACTTTCCTCTGAAAAAATGGTTATCTATTATTTCTTTAGCTTTGACAACATTTCTTGGGTGAATTTGATGGAGAAATGCTTTTCATAAACAGATGAGATGCTCTTCCAACATTAAACTCTATAAACGTAAAAAAAAAAATAGCTCAACTGTAATTCCATCACCTTCACTAGCTTTGTTCTTAGTGATGCTTCCTAAGGCACATTTGACTTCATATTCCAGGATGTCTGGCTCTAGATGAGTCATCACACCATTGTGGCTATTTAGGTCATTAAAATCTTTTTTGTAAAGTTCTTCTGTGCCTTGAGAACCCCATGAACAGTATGAAAAGGCAAAATGATAGGATACTGAAAGAGGAACTCCCCAGGTCAGTAGGTGCCCAATAAGCGACTGGAGATCAGTGGAGAAATAACTCCAGAAAGAATGAAGGGATGGAGACAAAGCAAAAACAAAACCCAGCTGTGGATGTTACTGGTGATAGAAGCAAAGTCCGATGCTGTAAAGAGCAATATTGCATAGGAACCTGGAATGTCAGGTCCATGAATCAAGGCTAATTGGAAGTGGTCAAAAAAGAGATGGCAAGAGTTAATGTCGACATTCTAGGAATCAGCGAACGAAAATGGACTGGAATGGGTGAATTTAACTCAGATGACCATTATATCTACTACTGCAGGCAGGAATCCCTCAGAAGAAATGCAATAGCCATCATGTTCAACAAAAGAGTCCAAAATGCAGTACTTGGATGCAATCTCAAAAATGACAGAATGATCTCTGTTTGTTTCCAAGGCAAACCATTCTTTATCATGGTAATCCAAGTCTTTGCCCCAACCAGTAACACTGAAGAAGCTGAAGTTGAACAATTCTATGAAGACCTACAAGACCCTTTAGAACTAACACTCAAAAGAGATGTCCTTTTCATTATAGGGGACTGGAATGCAAAAGTAGGAAGCCAAGAGACACCTGGAGTAACAGGCAAATTTGGCCTTGGAATGCGGAATGAAGCAGGCCAAAGACTAATGGAGTTTTGTCAAGAAAATGCACTGGTCATAGCAAACACCCTCTTCCAACAACACAAAAGAAGACTCTACACATGGACATCACCAGATGATCAACACCAAAATCAGATTGATTATATTCTTTGCAGCCAAAGATGGAGAAGCTCTATATAGTCAACAAAAAAGACCGGGAGCAAACTGTGGCTCAGATCATGAACTCCTTATTGCAAAATTCAGAATTAAATTGAAGAAAGTAGGGAAAACCACTAGACCATTCAGGTATGACCTAAATCAAATATCATATGATTATATAGTGGAAGTGAGAAATAGATTTAAAGGCCTAGATGTGATAGATAGAGTGCCTGGTGAACTATGGAATGAGGTTCGTGAGATTGTACAGGAGACAGGGATCAAGACCATCCCCATGGCAAAGAAATGCAAAAAGGCAAAATGGCTGTCTGGGGAGGCCATACAAATAGCTATGAAAAGAAGAGAAGCAAAAAGCAAAGGAGAAAATGAAAGATATAAGCATCTGAATGCAGAATTCCAAAGAATAGCAAGGAGAAATAAGAAAGCCTTCTTTAGCAATCAATGCAAAGAAATAAAGGAAAAGAACAAAATGGGAAAGACTGGAGATTTCTTCAAGAAAATTAGAGATACCAAGGGAACATTTCATGCAAAGATGGGTTCGATAAAGACAGAAATGTTCTGGACCTAACAGAAGCAGAAGATATTAAGAAGAGGTGGCAAGAATACATGGAAGAACTGTACAAAAAGGATCTTCACGACCCAGATAATCACAATGGTGTGATCACTCATCTAGAGCCAGACATCCTGGAATGTGAAGTCAAGTGGGTCTTAGAAAGCATCACTATGAACAAAGCTAGTGGAGGTGATAGAATTCCAATAGAGCTACTTCAAATCCTGAAAGATGATGCTATGAAAGTGCTGCACTCAATATGCCAGCAAATTTGGAAAACTCAACAGTTGCCATAGGACAGGAAAATGTCAGTTTTCATTCCAATCCCAAAGAAAGGCAAAGCCAAAGAATGCTCAAACTACCGCACAATTGCACTCATTTCACACGCTAGTAAAGTAATGCTCAAAATTCTCCAAGCCAGGCTTCTGCAATACATGAACCGTGAACCTCCTGATGTTCAAGCTGGTTTTAGAAAAGGCAGAGGAACCAGAGGTCAAATTGCCTACATCTGCTGGATCATGGAAAAAGCAAGAGAGTTCCAGAAAAACATCTATTTCTGCTTTATTGACTATGCCAAAGCTTTTGACTGGGTGGATCACAAGAAATTGTGGAAAATTCTGAAAGAGATGGGAATAGCAGACCACCTGACCTGCTTCTTGAGAAATCTGTATGCAGGTGAAGAAGCAATATTTAGAACTGGACATGAAACAACAGACTGGTTCCAATTAGGAAAAAGAGTATGTCAAGGCTGTATAGTGTCACCCTGCTTATTTAACTTCTATGCAGAGTACATCATGAGAAACGCTGGACTGGAAGAAACACAAGCTGGAATCAAGATTGCTGGGAGAAATATCAATAACCTCAGATATGCTGATGTCACCACCCTTATGGCAGAAAGTGAAGAGGAACTCAAAAGCCCCTTGATGAAAGTGAAAGAGGAGAATGAATAAGTTGGCCTAAAGCTCAATATTCAGCAAACGAAGATCATGGCATCCAGTCCCATCACTTCATAGGAAATAGATGGGGAAACAGTGGAAACAGTGCCAAACTTTATTTTTCTGGGCTCCAAAATCATTGCAGATGGTGGTTGAAGCCATGAAATTGAAAGACGCTTACTCCTTTGAAGAAAAGTCATGACCAATCTAGATAGTATATTGAAAAGCAGAGACATTACTTTGCTGACTAAGGTCTGTCTGATCAAGGCTATGGTTTTTCCTGTGGTCATGTATGGATGTGAGATTGGACTGTAAAGAAGGCTGAGCACTGAAGAATTGATTCATTTGAACTGTGGTGTTGGAGAAGACTCTTGAGAGTCCCTTGGACTGCAAGGAGATCCAACCAGTCCATTCTGAAGGAGATCAAGCCTGGGATTTCTTTGGAAGGAATGATGCTAAAGCTGAAACTCCAGTACTTTGGCCACCTCATGCGAATAGTTGACTCATTGGAAAAGACTTTGATGCTGGGAGGGATTGGGGGCAGGAGGAGAAGGGGATGACCGAGGATGAGATAGCTGGATGGCATCACGGACTCAATGGATGTGAGTCTGAGTGAACTCCGGGAGTTGGTGATGGACAGGGAGGCCTGGCGTGCTGCAGTTCATGGGGTCGCAATGAGTCAGACAAGACTGAGTGACTGAACTGAAGTGAACTGAACTTTGCAGTTACTTCTTTAGGTAATGACAATCTTATGTATACTTTTCAAAGAGACAGTAAGTTAATCTAGTGTGTATTAGAAATCAGCCTCTAGATGGTAGAATGAGGAATGGAGAGGCAAGTGTTTGGGAAAAGGAAAAGAGATGGAGAGATTTTAATTAATCATGAAGAGTATCCAAAGCAAAAGTGTTACAGTGAAGAAAGAATGGATATGAAGAATATGAAGAATAGTTTAGAGAGCTGCTTCATTCATTCAGTTTAATAATTGTGATAAATATTAGGGATAAAATGTGACTTTCCTTCATTGCAAAATAAACTAAAAATATGAAAAGCAAAAAGCATGGAAATGAACAAAATATATCAATATTGTGACACTGTCACAGAGTTGGGAGTGGAAAGAGATGTTGACAATTAAGCAAAGACTTGGTTTAATAAACTTGATATGTAATACTGAAGAATCTGAATTTATTCTGAGGTTTCTGGGAGACAAATAAAGGTTTAAGTGTAAAATGACTTAATCAGATTTGTGTTTTAGTATGACTTTTTAGTATGACTCAGACAGTAAAGAATCTGCAATGAGGGAGACCTGGGTTCAATCTCTGGGTTGAGAGATCCTTGGAGAAGCAAATGGCAACCCACTTGAGTATTCTTGCCTAGAGAATTCCATGAACAGAGGAGATTGGCAGGCTACAGTCCATGATGTTGCAAAGATTTGGATACAACTGAACGACTAACACTGAACAACTCAGCATAGATTCCCTGAAAATAGCAAGGGGTTATACTTGCAGCAGTAATGACACATATCTTAAATTTATCTTTTTTTAAGTTAAAGAGAGCATGTCAGCTTATGCATACAATTTTTTTAACCCTATATTACCACAATTATATCTTGAAAAGTAATACACTTTGTTTTGTCAGCTACAATTTGTTACTTTCCAAGAGCTTTGCCAACAAGTAAACTAGGTTCTTTGCCATCTGCCTCTGCAGAGGCTGAACCCTGTGCTGCTGCAGCTGTTGACATTCTAACAACCCCTGTGGGAGTTCAGAATGAAGCGAGGCACTCTGTGTTCCAGGGAATCTGGTGGGACTGGTCTTTAGACAGGTGTTTTCAGAAAAAGATTTTATGGTATCAATGGTTTCATCTCCTCATATCTAGAAAAGCAATAAATTCTTTCATGGTGGCATCAGATCCTGTGACTAGCAGAAAACGTTTTGTAAAATGAGTGCTTAATGGTCAGGAAGATGCACTGGAGAAGGAAATGGCAACCCACTCCAGTATTCTTGCCTGGGAAATCTCATGAACAGAGGAGCCTGATGGGCTACAGTCCATGGGATCTCTAAGAGTTGGACAGGACTGAGAGATTAACACTTTCTTTTCACTTTCAATGGTATTGAACTCCACCTTCACCAAAACCTTATATATTGATCTTCTTTCCACTGACTTTTTGAAGCAGTCTCTCAGAGCTATCTGAGGTGCTGTGTGTCAGGCTGCAGTCCTCACTTTGCCCCAAATAAAACTTGTGACTCTCAAGTTCTACATCTTTTTTAGTCAACAGTCCTTATTGATAGTTTATATCTAAATATTGAATCTATTTTTGTAAAACAATAATTTTGAACTTGATCAATAAAATTGACCATAAAAATATTTTCTACACATTACAAAATATTGTTTCCCTAAACAGGATGAAGAAAATTGTACCACTGCTATTCAGACTTCCTGCTCAGGAGAAGCAAAATGTCAGTGAACACTAGATTCCACTTTTGAGGGAAGTACATTGAAAAGAGAGTTAAAATTGACCCACACAGTTACTTAGACATTTCATGTTTAAACATCCACACTATATTTCATTAGCAATGAATTCATAAGTGTTAATAAATTTGCATTTGAATTGTTTATACTTAAAAAGCTGTATGACCTTGGATAAATGGGAGAATTTTTCCTGTTGGAATTTCTTCTGGTGTGAAATAATGAAGTGGTCCATTCTTAATATGACTCAATAATCAAAGTTGAAAAAGTTGTAATCATGTATTTGAGTGTTATAGAATCAATGTGTATGTTTGATTGATTCAAATACATTGTGCATATACTTTTAAATGTTTAATCATTAAAAAAAAATCAGCTACACATCCTTTACCAGTAATCTTAAATTGTCTTATACAAATAAAAAAAAAAAACCTGAAGTGTAATAGAATAGACATCACATTTCTTTCAACTCCTCTTACAAATTACCCTTATAACTCAGGCTCTGTTCTGATACAAATTGGCATTACAGAGTTTACAATTTTAGCATGGATCTTGATAGACCAATCCCACAGTCAACATAAAAGTATGAAAATACTTTATTTAAAATCTATTGCTCATCATGAAGTAGCATGTCTAATAAAATAAACAGATTTTATGCCATAATAATAATGTTCATCAGTGCATTGAAAAGGATTAGGAAGAGCAAGCCATACTAAAAGTTAGATTCTTACATGGAACAACTGACTAGTTCAAAACTGGGAAAAGGATAGGACAAGGCTCCATATTACCATGCTCTTTAATTGATTTATATATGCAGGTGATACCACTCCAATGGCAGAAAGTGAGGATGAACTAAAGAACTTGATGAGGGTTAAAGAAAACAGTGAAAAAGTTGACTTAAAGCTCAACTTCAGAAAACGAAGACCATGGCATCTGGTCCCATTACTCCATGGCAAATAGATGGGGAAAAATTGGAAACAGTGAGAGACTTTATTTTTGGTGGCTCCAAAATCACTGCAGATGATTTCACTTCAGCCAGGAAATTAAAAGATGCTTGCTCCTTGGAAGAAAATTTATGACCTACCTAGACAGCATATTAAAAAGCAGAGACATTATTTTGCCAATAAAGTTCCATCTGGTCAAAGCTATAGTTTTTCCAGAGGTCATGTACGGATGTGAGAGATGGATCATAAAGAAAGCTGAGCGCCAAAGAATTGATGCTTTTGAACTGTGGTGTTGGAGAAAACTCTTCAGAGTCCCTTGGACTTCAAGGAGATCCAACCAGTCAATCCTAAAGGAAATCAGCCCTGAGTATTCATTGGAAAGACTGATGCTGAAACTGAAGCCCAAATACTTTGGTCACCTGATGAGATGAACTGACTCATTGGAAAAGACCTGGTTGGATTGCATCACCAACTCGATGGACTTGAGTTTGAGCAAGCTTCAGGAGTTGGTGATGGACAAGGAATCCTGCCCATGCCCTGTAGCACTCCATGGGGTCATAAAGAATTGGACATGACTGAGCAATTGAACTGAACTGAAAATCACTGCAGGCAGTAACTGCAGCAACAAAATTAAAAGATGCTTGCTTTTTGGAAGGAAATCTATGACAAATCTAATGTATTAAAAAGCAAGAACATCACTTTGCTGGCAAAGATCCTTATAGTAAAAGCTATGGTTTTTCCAGTAATCATGTGCTGTTGTGAAAGCTGGACCATAAAGAAGGCTGAGTACCAAACAATCCATTCTTTTGAACTGTGGTGTTGGAGAAGACTCATGAGTGTCCCTTGAACGCAAAGGTATCAATCAAATTAGTCATTCCTAAAGAAAATCAACGTGAAATATTCACTGGAAGGACTGATGCTAAAGCTGAAACTCCAATAATTTGGCTGCCTGATGTGAAGAGCCAACCCTTTGGAAAAGACCCTGATCTTGAAAGATTGAGGGCAAAAGGAGAAGGCATCAGAGGGTGAAATGGTTAGATAGCATCACTGACTCAATGGACATGAATTGAGCCAACACTGGGAAATAATGAAGGACAGGGAAGATTTGCATATTGCAGTCCATTGGGTCACAAAGATCTGGACATGACTGAGCAACTGAGCAACAACAGTTGATCATTTCAAGATTCAATATGCTTAATAAGAACACCATGAGACTCAAAAATAGGACATATCATTTTAGGGAAGTCCTTTTTCTCAAAAGTGTAGACACTACATTTAGAATTGAAGTTTAGATTGAAGGTTGAATTTGAGTTTTTTAAAATGAACAACAATCTTCATTCACCTTTTTCTACTAAACCCAGTTCATACAGGAATCAGCAACTTGAATAAGTTCACAGGAAAATGAAGCAAAGTTGCTTTGGCTAATGGTATGTGAAAGAAGTAAATGCAGGGACTCATCTGAACCTTAGCTGTGTCAATTATGTAGATGAATAGGTAACAGGCTATCTTTCAAAACACTATAAATGGTATTAGTGGACTAAGCAAAGAAAACTGGACTCCAGATGCTGGGTGATTTGCCAAGATTTTGATCAGAAGCACACACTTGCCAACTGGATTTAGCATGGATGTGTGGTATTTACATAATAAAATTTAAATATTAATTTTATTCCTTGAAGTAAAAAGAAAATAATGAAAACAAAAGATATAAATGAAATAATTATATGGACATAATTAAACAGGGTTTAATATATTTTCCCTTAGCATTTATATTCTCAAAAACAGAAAATGGATTGACAAAAGGATTCAAAAGATACAAATTCTAACAAATTCTGCATGTATCATATTTTTTACCAAAAGTGCTAAATTCTATTTTGATTAATTGTGTATGAACTAAATACTTCAGCTCTAATAATATACTTTTTTGCATAATATTTTGAAAGGCAACAAAACAAAGAGCCCAAAGATTTTGCATCAGCTCTGCCAAGTATTAGGTCTTTGATTTGCGGTAACTGTTTAACCATTTTTGGTCAGCATTTTCTCATCTGTATAATGGGAAGTCATTGAAATACTTACTAGAAATCAGTTTAAGAATAAATGTCTCTTTTAACTGAAATAAATTATTGATTTACAGAAGGTGATCTATTTGAGTTTTATAACAAAAGTCATCAAAAGATCACTGGTGTGGCATCAAAAACAGAAAGTTCAAATTGGTCATGACGACAAGCTGAGTGACCGTAGGCAAATCACTAAGTTGACTTATGGGCTCAGACCTTTTCTAATGTTTCATGTTTCTCAGTCCATAGACAGTGACAATAAAACCCTCTCCCTCTTTGGCACACAAAAAGGCTTACTCAAAAGAGGAAAGACTGTTTCCCAAACAGAGCATTCAGTGTGAAGTTGTATAATTTTGGTTGGTCTATATCAAGTCACCATAAAGGATTTTAAAAGCAACATTCATTTGAGTTATAAAAATTTCTTCAAAATGTAATTAAACTTCCCCACAAAACACACTTTATGCACTATTATACAAGAAAGCCACCATCTTGCAATAGTTTTTGGACGTTTAAATTTCTAAATATTTTAAGATGTGCACAGTTTTCAATGACTTCCCTTGTGGCTCAGCTGGTAAAGAATTTGCCTGCAATATGGAAGACCTGGGTTCAATCCCTGGGTTGGGAAGATCTCCTGGAGAAGGGAAAGGCTACCCACTCCAGTATTCTGGCCTAGAGAGTTCCATGGACTGTATAGTCCATGGGGTCGCAAAGAGTCAGACACGACTGAGCAACTTTCACCTTCACTTTCAGTTTTGAATAGATGTGACATACCTTGTAATCCTTTATTTCTTGTTTGATCATGAAAAATGAGTCTCTATAAGATAGCTGAATACATGAGACATTTGCATAAAAATTGCCAGTACTATCTTAGTGTTAGAGTTTTAGGGTTCCCACACTAACTTCAGTTGTCCTGTTAATCCACCTTTCACAAACCACCAGTCTTGGTTGCCAAGAGATAGTTTAAGAAATGCTACAGCAGTGTTCACTTATGGTTCCCAGTTGGAGATTCATTAATGAACCCTTCTGCTTTCCAGCAAAGCATGTACCTGAATCCTCTCTAGCTAAAATAAAGTAAATAAATGAATGAATAATAAATATTTACATAATGAACAATCTTGCCTTATTTCCTACTACCCTAAGAACAGAAAACTGTTCACTCATCTTGCTTAATCTCTGACTTTTATTTACTCTGCAGATACAATACAAGGGAGGACTGGGGATCTTCTTTCTCTACAAGAAGAGTTAGACTGTGTGTCCAACAGCGACCAGAGATTTTGCTGCGACAGTGCTCTAGAAAACACTCACTTGTGAGATATAAGTGCAATTAAACATCATCCAGAGAAAAATATGTCAAATTTAATAAAATATGAAAATTGATGTCTATACCATTATAGGCATGACCTTACTCAAAACTATTGATTTATAAATAAGTAAAATTAGAACTGTCATATCTTTTTTTCCCTTTTCATATTGTTCATGGGGTTCCCAAGGCAAGAAGGTCAAGAAGCAACACTTGGAACTGGATATGGAACAACAGACTGGTTCAAAATTGAAAAAGTAGTACATCAAGGCTGTATAATGTCACCCTGCTTATTTAACTTCTATGCAGAGTACATCATGTGAAATCCAGGACTGGATAAAGCACAAGCTGGAATCGTGACTGACCTCAGATATGCAGATGACAACACCGTTATGGCAGAAAGTGAAGAAGAACTGAAGAGCCTCTTGATGAAAGAGAAAAGTGAAAAGCTGACTTAAAACTCAACATTCAAAAAACTAAGGTTATGATATTCAGTTCCATCACTTCATGGCAAATACATGGGGAAACACTGGAAACAGTGAGAGATTTTTATATTCTCGGGCTTCAAAAACACTACAGATGGTGACATCAGCTGTGAAATTAAAACACACTTGTTCCTTGGAAGAAAAGCTATGATTAGCCTGGATAGCATATTAAAAGTAGAGACATTACTTTGCCAACAAAGGTCTGTATAGTCAAGCTATGGTTTTTCTAGTAACCACATGTGGATGTAAGAACTGAACCATTAAAAAGGCTGAGCATTGAAGAATTGATGCTCTTGAACTGTGGTTTTTGAGAAGTCTCTCAAGAGTCTCTTGGACAGCAAGAAGATCCAACCAGTCAATCCTAAAGGAAATCACTCCTTAATTCTCATTGGAAGGACTGACTCTGAAGCTGAAACTCCAATAGTTTGGCTACCTGACACAAAGAACTGACTCATTGAAAAAGACCCTGATGCTGGGAAAGATTGAAGACAAGAGTAGATGTGGATGACAGAGGATGAGATGGTTGGATTGCATCACCTACTTGATGGACATGAGTTTGAGCAAGCTCCAGGAATTGTCCTTGATGGACAAAGAAGCCTGATGTGCCGCAGATCATGGGAAAACAAAGAATCAGACCTGACTGAATGACTGAAATGAACTGAACTGAACCCTTCAGGGGAGGATTGCATAATATTCATTTCTCTCTCCCCAATAAGCAACAACCTAGAATATAGCAGAACAGATTTTGCAAATTGTGGATAATCCATTGATGAGCTGTAAAATTCTTTTGATGAATCCTGACTAGCAGACAGATTAAGGAAAAAGAAAAAAGAAGAATGCGAAGAAATAGATAGAGAGGGATAGGAGAGCATAAGTCAGACTGTCAGAAAGTCAACATGCTCTCAATACCATAGCCTTCAGCTTTTTCTTCTTCTTCTGAGGACAAATAATATAGATTGACTTATCCTTTCAAAATATATATGTTGAAAACCTGCACAAGATGATGGTATTAGAAGGTGGGAACTTTATAGGTGATTGGATCATGAGGGCATTTCCCTCTTGAAAAGGATTAGTGCTCTTAAAAAGAAAGTGGAGTTGCTCAGTCCTGTCTGACTCTTTGAGACCCCATGGACTGTAGCCTGCCAGGCTCCTCCATCCATGGAATTTTCAAGGAAAGAATATTGGAGTGGGTTGCTGTTTCCTTCTCCAGGGTATCTTCCAAACCCAGGGATCAAAGCAGGTCTCCTGCATTGCAGGCAGATTCTTCACCATCTGAGCCACCAAGTAAGTACACTCATAAAAGAACTCTCTAATCTGTTCCACCATGTGAAGACACTGTAAGAAAACATCATGTATGAACCAGAAAGTGGACTCTCACTAGATGCTGAATCTATAGGTAGATATAGGAAATAAATGCCTGCTGTTCTTAAGTAACCCAGTTTATGATTTTTTTTTTGTTGTTGTTGTTGTTAATACCAGCCTGAATAGACTAAGAAAAAGATGAGTCATTACATGATTCCCCTAGGCATTCTTCTGTTCCACATGACAACCACAAAAGTAGTTTTAATCTAGTGGATTGGCTGGTCTGGTAGAGCTAAAATTACTGGGTTCATGGATCTGGTACTTTGTTGAAGATGGCTATAAAGGATTCAGCTGGAACTGTTGACTAGACAGCCTACATATAGGTTTTCTGGTACAACAGTTTGGGAATAAATAAAGATATTTCAAAACAAAAACTGAGAGAGTTTATTTTTAGCAGACATGCCTTGTAAGAAATGCTATAAGATGTTCTTGAAGCTGAAAGCAAGTGACACTGGGTAGTAAGTTGAATGTACACATCAAAAAAAAAAAAAAAAAAACACTGAAAAAGAAAATTATGTAATCATGAAGAAGCAAAAATACATAATTCTTCTTTTTCTTATGAACTAATTTTACAAAAAATATAAAGCAATATGTATATAATATTATTGATGTGCTTGTAATATATGGAAATGTCACATATTTAATAATAACAGCACAAAGTTGATGGGTAGGAAGAAAGCTGTCTTGAAAGAAAGAATTAGCTGTATATGGTTAATCAACTCCACAGGAACAAATAGAAAGAAACAAAAAAATGATAAATAAGGAATTTACATTATAATAACCTCCCAAAACATATATTTGCTCCTTTTTCTTTTTTTCATTTTAAATAGATATAAAATTATGGAGTGTAAGAATTATAAAATTGATCCTATCCATATATAATAATAACTCAGAAAGAGAGGAACATGGGAATATATGAGTGACATTTCTCTAGCTCACTAAAATTGACAGTAAAACCTCAAGTTTGACCAGCTAAAATATTTAAGGTAACCCTTACAGTAATAGGTAAAATAAAAAACTTTAAAAAGAGCAAACATTAATAATGGAATTAAAATACTTCACTAGCAAACATTCATTTACTACAAAAGAAGGCAAGAAAGGAGATTTGTTGTTGTTCAATCACTCAGTCATATCTTACACTTTGTGACCCCATGGACTGCAGCACACCAGACTTCCCTGTCCTTCACCATCTCCTGGAGCTTGCTCAAAGTCATGTCCATTGAGTTGGTGATGCTGTCCAACCATCTCCTCTGTCATTCCCTTCTCTTCCTGTCTTCTATCTTTCCCAGTCTTAGGGTCTTTTCCAATGAGTTGGCTCTTCACATCAAGTGTGAAGAGTGGCCAAAATATTGGAGCTTCAGCTTATAGAAAGAAATAAAAAGCATTCATGTACTAGAGGAAAGTAAAGTAAGAAGATAAAGGCAGGAATTAATCAAATCGTATCAATTAAACATTGACTATGAATTACTTAAGCAATGTAATCAAAAAGCAGGGAAGTGGGAGACAAATCCCTTGCTGGACACAGCAGAGTTCATTTTCACTGTGCCCTGAGCCAAAGCTGACTCCAGGATGGCTGGGAAGTCTGATAGGGAAGGTGGATCTGAGAGGCTCCCCACTTTTTAGCTCACCCATCTTCAGTGATACAACCCCTGGGTTGACTCAACCAGCATACTGGTTGAATCCTGGGTCTGAGGGAGCAGACGATTACTATTCTCTCCCCTGTCATGATGCCCTCCTTTGTGGGGACTCTCCTGTAAGAGTGTTCCTCAGCAAGAAGGTGCTCATAAATAACAGCAAAAATGCAGAGAATATAAGACTGAAAAAATATGATCCAGTCGTACGCTGTCTACAGGGAAAATATTAGATTCAATGATACAACTAGGTTAAAACTGAAAATATGGAAAAAAAAGATATGTAAGCACAACTGTGAGAATGTTGGAAGTGGTTATATTAATATCATAAAAAGACTTTAGGGCAGAAAGAAATTACTAGATTTAAAGATGGGTATTTTACAAAAATAAAAGAAACAAATCATGAGGAAGATATAACAATTATAAATATATTTGCCTGTTACTCCAGGTATTTCTTGACTTCCTACTTTTGAATTCCAGAGGTAGATGATATACCAACTGAGCTATGCGGGAAGCCTCTTGTAATGAAAAGGGCATCTTTTTTGGGTAATAGTTCTAGAAGTTATTTTAGGTCTTCATAGCACCGTTCAACTTCAGCTTCTTCAGCATTACTGGTTGGGGCATAGACTTGAATTACGGTGATATTGAATGGTTTGCCTTGAAAACAAACAGAGATCATTCTGTCATTTTTGAGATTGCATCCAAGTACTGTATTTTGGACTGTTGTTGACTATGATGGCTACTCCAATTCTTCTAAGGGATTCCTGCCCACAGTAGTAGATATAATGGTCATCTGAGTTAAATTCACCCATTCCAGTCCATTTTAGTTTGCTGATTCCTAAAATGTCAATGTTCACTCTTGCCATCTCCTGTTTGACCACTTCCAATTTGCCTTGATTCATGGACCTAACATTTCATGTTCCTATGCAATGTTGTTCTTTACAGCATCAGACTTCACTTCCATCACCAGTCACATCCACAACTGAGTGTTGTTTTGCTATGATGGAGGTAATAAAGATAATGGTGATCTCCTTCAAAAGGTCTCATGCAGGCGCTGCAGCACTCCTATCACATGCTAGCAAAGGAATGCTCATAATTCTCCAAGCCAGGCTTCAACAGTACATGAACCGTGAACTTCCAGCTGTTCAAGCTGGATTTAGAAAAGGCAAAAGAATAAGAAATCAAATTGCCAACATCTGTTGGATCATCAAAAAAGCAAGAGAGTTCCAGATAAGAATCTACTTCTGCTTTATTGATTATGCCAAAGCCTTTCACTGTGTGGATAACAACAAACTCTGGAAAATTCTCAAGAGATGGGAATACCAGACCACCTGACCTGCCTTCTAAGAAATCTGTATGTAGATCAAGAAGCAAGAGTTAGAACTGGACATAGAACAACAGATTGTTTCCAAATTGGGAAAGGAGTATGTCAAGACTGTGTACTGTCTCCCTGCTTATTTAACTTATATACAGAGTACATCATGAGAAATGCCAGGCTAGATGAAGCACAAGCTGGAATCAACATTGCTGAGAGAAATATCAATAACCTCAGATATGCATATGACACCATACTTATGGAAAAAAAAATGCAGAACTAAATAGTCTCCTCATGAAACTGAAAGATGAAAGTGAAAATTTGGCTTAAAACTCAACATTCAGAAAAAGATGATGGGATCTGGTCCCATCACTTCATGGCAAATAGATGGGGAAAAAATGGAAACAGTGATAGACTTTTATTTTTTATGGCTCCAAAATCACTGCAGATGGTGACTGCAGCCAGGAAATTAAAACATGCTTGCTCCATGGAAGAAAAGTTATGACTAACCTAGACAGCATATTAAAAAGCAGAGACATTGTTTTGCCAGCAAATGTCTGTATAGTTAAAGCTTTGTTTTTTCCAGTAGTCATGTATGGATGTGAGAGTTGGACTATGAAGAAAGCTGAGTGCCAAATAATTGATGCTATTGAACTGTGGTGCTGGAGACAACTCTTGAGAGTCCCTTGGACAGCAAGAAGATCTAACCAGTCAATCCTAAAGGAAATCAGTCCCGAATATTCATTGCAAGGACTGATGCTGAAACTCCAATACTTTGGCCACCTGATGCAAAGAACTGACTCATTTGAAAAGATCCTGATGTTGGAAATGATTGAAGGTGGGAAGAGAAGGAGATGACAGAGGATGAGATGGTTTGATGGCAACACTGACTCAATGGATATTAGTTTGAGTAAGCTCTGGGCATTGGTGATGGACAGTGAAACCTGGTGTACTGCAGTCCATTGGGTTGCAAAGAGTCAGACATGACTGAGTGGCTGAACTGAACTGAACTCTACACCTAACAACAGAGCCCAAAATGCATGAAGCAAAACTAAAAATTTAATGAAGAAACAAACAATTCAGCAACAATAGTTCAAAACTTATTAATAACTCACATATAGCAATGGATTGAATAACTAAACAGGAGTTCACAAGAAAGTAAAAGATAAGAACATTTCAAAAATACTTAAAAAATAAAAGAAGATATTTGCATGTCATATATCTGGTATCACATTTGTATTTAGAAAATTTAAAAAAAAGAACTTAGAATTGAATACTTAGTATTTTGTCGCGTCCGACTCTTTGTGACCCCATGGACTGTAGCCTACCAGGCTCCTCCCTCCATGGGATTTTCCAGGCAAGAGTACTGGAGTGGGTTGCCATTTCCTTCTCCAGGGGATCTTCCCAACCCAGGGATTGAACCCAGATCTTCTGCATTGCGGGCAGATGCTTTAACCTCTGAGCCACCAGGGAAGCCCTAGAGTTGAATAGTATCTTCTTGAGACTTTGCTTTGTACTTTCCCAATGACTAATGATGTTGAATTTTCAACATCATTAGTCATTGGGAAAGTACAAAGCAAAGTCTCAAGAAGATACTATTCACCACCAGTAGGATGTAATTTAAAAAGCAAACAATAATAAGTGCTGCAAAGGAAGCAGAAAATTTAATAATCCATACACTTGTGATGGGAACGTACAACAGGATAGTTGCTTTGGAGCACAGTTTTATAGTTCCTCTAAATGTTTAACAAAAAGTTGCCAGGTTATCCCAAAATTTCACTTCTAGGTATGCTGCTGCTGCTAAGTCCCTTCAGTCGTATCCAACTGTGTATGACCCCATAGATGGCAGCCAACCAGGCTCCCCCATCCCTGGGATTCTCCAGGCAAGAACACTGGAGTGGGTTGCCATTTCCTTCTCCAATACACGAAAGTGAAAAGTGGAAGTGAAGTAGCTCAGTCGTGCCCGACTCTTAGCGACCCCATGGACTGAAGACTGCCAGGTTCCTCCATCCGTGGGAGTTTCCAGGCAAGAGTACTGGAGTGGGGTGCCATTGCCTTCTCCATTGAATTCTTCTTCTTCTAGGTAGACACGAAAGCTAAATGAACACATATGTCCACAAAAATTTTACACAGATTTTTAAATTCTATTTATAATAGCCAAAATGTGTCAATAATTCAAACATCTATCAGTTGAGAAATAAGTGCATGCAGTGTTTCTTATCTGTGTAATGAAACAGATGGCAGCCAACCAGGCTCCCCCATCCCTGGGATTCTCCAGGCAAGAACACTGGAGTGGGTTGCCATTTCCTTCTCCAATACACGAAAGTGAAAAGTGGAAGTGAAGTAGCTCAGTCGTGCCCGACTCTTAGCGACCCCATGGACTGAAGACTGCCAGGTTCCTCCATCCGTGGGAGTTTCCAGGCAAGAGTACTGGAGTGGGGTGCCATTGCCTTCTCCATTGAATTCTTCTTCTTCTAGGTAGACACGAAAGCTAAATGAACACATATGTCCACAAAAATTTTACACAGATTTTTAAATTCTATTTATAATAGCCAAAATGTGTCAATAATTCAAACATCTATCAGTTGAGAAATAAGTGCATGCAGTGTTTCTTATCTGTGTAATGAAACATTCTTTGACATAACAAAGTGTGCTCTGATATATAATAGGGCATATATGAATTTTTGTAAATATTACGCTAGATTAAAGAAACCAGTCACACAAAAACATTCTATCTCCCAATTTATAGTAAATATCCAGAACAGGCAAATACATACAGCTGAAATAGATTAGTGATTGCCAAATTATGGTGAAAGGGACCAGGTAAAGTGTGGAATGTCAATAATAAGGGGGATCACATTTTGAGAAATTAGTTTTTCTTGAAGAAGAATAAACCCGAATTTTAATCTAAGCAGAAAAGCTGAAGGTATGCTACCATTTTCTATTCCCATACATATTTGGAACAATACTCTTCATTTTTTAAAAGAGAATAATAAGTAATATTTACATATTAGTAATAGAGAATATTTTGAATACTCTTTGCTCACTTACAACAAAGAACTACAAAATGTGTTCTCTTAAGAGCAGTCTAGCAAGGAGTTTCTGCTGCCAGTAACAAAACTGCTACAGCTGATATCTGTATAGAGAATTGCAAAGCCATTGGCTTTCCCCAATTTTTGTAATTCACATAAACTGGTCTCTTAGGTATAGCAAATTTTAAAACTAACTTCTGCCACTCAGCTCAATTGAAATTTTTTCAACTCAAAAGAATATACTTTTTTATAAAAATTGTAAATATATTCTTGAGAAAATATTTTGTATGCATTCAACACCTCCCTTTCTTCCATTTTCCTTTAAACCTACAAATACCATCTCAAATTTATTTTCATGACTTCATAAGACAAGTGAAATGGAATGAGAAAATGATTTTTCAATCTTACTGAGAAATGTGTACTAAAACAAGTTAATTGCAAAGCCAAGAAAATTACTGTAATTTTATTTGATTGCTAATGATATAATGTGTTTCATAACTTAAAGAAATATATGATTATTTTCCTTCAATAGTAAATGAAGGAAAATGGGTATAGAATGGCCAAAAATTAGATTTCAATATTTGAAAATACCTTAGTGAATTTTAGAATAGCTTGGTCTGTATATTTATATGTTTAGCCTCCTCTTTTAATTTTCTACTTTCTGTAGATAAATTTTCATGAAGGCCATTGTCAGAGGGGATTATCAAAGCAGCAGACTAGCACAGGCACTCCATAATTTGATGTTCAGGGATACCGCCAGCGTGGACCAAAAGAGGTAAGTTTGTTGACCAAAATCGTTTGTTTGTTTGTTTGTGTTTGTTTTGTTTTGCTTTATATTTATGCCTCTACCCATAGAAAGAATAAGAATATGCCATGTGTTAAATGACATTAAAAAATAAAGACTTATTTGCAGCCCTGCTACCCTGACCCAAAGAATATTCCAAATATTGTTTCACTCACTGCCTCATCCACAATGAAACTTTACAGTTTTCTTTCTTTCTTTTTTATTTTTTTACTCTTTTTATGTTGACAAGTATCTTATACAAATAGTTGTACCAGTCAGAGATATATTGACTAATTCTATAAATTTATTCTATTTCTATAAAC
The DNA here is from genome assembly GCA_006408695.1 of Aepyceros melampus. Classification (NCBI taxonomy): domain Eukaryota; kingdom Metazoa; phylum Chordata; class Mammalia; order Artiodactyla; family Bovidae; genus Aepyceros; species Aepyceros melampus. The sequence goes on along the minus strand of SJXQ01004842.1, from coordinate 202,800 downwards.
AAAATATAGTTTATGAGATGTTCCCAAACATTACCTATAGAACATCTTTTAAGATACAGTCCTCATACATATGACTTATATAAATAAATTTTTTCTATCTTAATATATTCATATGTTAAATTAATTCTATCTTGATTAATAAGCCTCACTATTACATACTTACAATTACCCATAAAAAAGACAGTTGTCCAAAATTTTACTTAAACAACTCTATTTAAGCTGAAAAAGTCACTAATATACTTTTCTTAAGAAGTACATTGGTCAGAAATTGGTCCAAGTTCTCATTTCAGGTAAAGAGATATCTAAGAAGAAGTCAGATATACCAGAGATATCAAAACTAATTTTAATGATCACCATAAGCCTTCCTCTTGGATCTTTCAAATTCTTAACTCTAAAATTAAATGATAATAACAACAAGAATAACTCACTTATTACGTGTCAAACACCATTTCAAGAACCTGAGACCATCTTATTTAATCCTCATGATGTCTCTCAAAGAGAGGTGAAGATATTGTACATTTTTCACTAGAGATTGAGGTTAGGTACGTGAAGAAGATTGTTCATGGTAGAGTGCAGCAGAGAGGGAACTCATGCCAATATCCAGTTTTTCATCCACTGCACTATTCAGAGAATGAAATCTCATCTAACCTTAGAGGCCCCTGAGAGTTACAGAGATATCACCCAATGGTGGCACCTTAGAGACTGTGACAAACTGTGCAGTAAGATGACATTTGGGGGGAGGCCCCCTTACTCATACTTAATCTATGACTGCACATGGTTCTGTGCACTTAGACCAGCTCCCCTAAGATGTCATCTAGGAGTCTCCACTTCTCACCTGTGAATTCTGTGAACTTGAAGAAACCATATGGCCTTAAGAAGGCAGAAAAAAACAGCACCTGTCCATAATCCCTGCTATTGCTATTCTTTCATATCAAGAACCCACAGAGAAGTCTATCATTCTATTGTAATATGGGGAATCCTTGTAGTACTGGTAAATTTATTCTCTTAATTCATGGCAAGGCAATGTCACTGGAATACCAGAGCTTGAAAAAGTAACATGTTGGAAACAAGACACTATAGAATAAACCTATGATTTAATGGAAGTCACGTATTACAATGGAATGATGCTGAAGCTGAAACTCCAGTACTTTGGCCACCTCATGCAAAGAGTTAACTCATTGGAGAAGACTCTGATGGTGGGAGGGGTTGGGGGCAGGAGGAGAAGAGAATGACAGAGGATGAGACGGCTAGATGGCATCACTGACTCAATGGACGTGAGTTTGAGTGAACTCCGGGAGTTAGTGACAGACAGGGAGGCCTGGCGAGCTGCAATTCACGGGGTCGCAAAGAGTCAGACATGACTGAGCGACTGAACTGAACTTAACTGATAAAGAATATTCAGTAGTGGAAAGAACATGAACCATTTGAGAACAGGACTTTAACTTCTGTTTGGTCACACACCAGGCTCATGATCATGGGAAATCATCTAAGCCTCAGTTTCCTCATTTGTACAATAGGGATTATAATAATAATGCTATACCCACGCTTCTTCAGTTCAGTTCAGTTCAGTCGCTCAGTCGTGTCTGACTCTTTGCAACCCCATGAATCACAGTACACCAGGCCTCCCTGTCCATCACCAACTCCCAGAGTTCACTCAGACTCACGTCCATTGAGTCCATGATGCCATCCAGCCATCTCATCCTCGGTCGTCCCCTTCTCCTCCTGCCCCCAATCCCTCCCAGCATCAGAGTCTTTTCCAGTGAGTCAACTCTTCGCATGAGGTGGCCAAAGTACTGGAGCGTCAGTTTTAGCATCATTCCTTCCAAAGAAATCCCAGGGTTGATCTCCTTCAGAATGGACTGGCTGGATCTCCTTGCAGTCCAAGGGACTCTCAAGAGTCTTCTCCAACACCACAGTTCAAAAGCATCAATTCTTCGGCACTCCGCCTTCTTCACAGTCCAATTCTCACATCCATACATGACCACAGGAAAAACCATAGCCTTGACTAGACGGACCTTAGT
>SJXQ01004842.1:150181-197025 GCA_006408695.1 Aepyceros melampus | reverse complement strand
GCAGAGGAACCAGAGATCAAATTGCCAACATCCGCTGGATCATGGAAAAAGCAAGAGAGTTCCAGAAAAACATCTATTTCTGCTTTATTGACTATGCCAAAGCCTTTGACTGTGTGGATCACAATAAACTGTGGAAAATTTTGAAAGAGATGGGAATACCAGACCACCTGACCTGTCTCTTGAGAAACCTGTATGCAGGTCAGGAAGCAACAGTTAGAACTGGACATGGAACAACAGACTGGTTCCAAATAGGAAAAGGAGTACATCATGGCTGTATATTGTCACCCTGCTTATTTAACTTATATGCAGAGTACATCATGAGAAACGCTGGGCTGGAAGACGTGCAAACTGGAATTAAGATTGCCAGGAGAAATATCAATAACCTCAGATATGCAGATGACACCACCCTTATGGGTGGTGAAGAAAAGTGAAGAAAAACTAGAGAGCCTCTTGATGAAAGTGAAAGAGGAGAGTGAAAAAGTTGGCTTAGAGCTCAATATTCAGAAAACTAAGATAGTGGCCTCTGGTCTCATCACTTCATGGCAAATAGATGGGGAAACAGTGGAAACAGTGTCAGACTTTCTTTTTTTGGGCTCCAAAATCACTGCAGATGGTGATTGCAGCCATGAAATTAAAAGGCGCTTACTCCTTGGAAGAAAAGTTATGACCAACCTAGATAGTATATTCAAAAGCAGAGACATTGCTGACTAAGGTCCGTCTAGTCAAGGCTATAGTTTTTCCTGTGGTCATGTATGGATGTGAGAGTTGGACTGTGAAGAAGGCTGAGCGCAGAAGAATTGATGCTTTTGAACTGTGGTGTTGGAGAATCTTGAGAGTCCCTTGGACTGCAAGGAGATCCAGTCAGTCCATTGTGAAGGAGATCAGCCCTGGGATTTCTTTGGAAGGAATGATGCTGAAGCTGAAACTCCAGTACTTTGGCCACCTCATGCGAAGAGTTGACTCATTGGAAAAGTCTCTGATGCTGGGAGGGATTGGGGGCAGGAGGAGAAGGGGACGACAGAGGATGCAATGGCTGGATGGCATCACTGACTAGATGGACATGATTTTGATTGAACTCTGCGAGTTGGTGATGAACAGGGAGGCCTGGCATGCTGCAGTTCACGGGGTTGCAAAGTGTCGGACACGACTGAGCGACTGAATGGATACATGAAATAGGGAGTGATAGTTCTGAGTTGGTGTTCCTTGGGTTTGGGTTCAGAGGGGAGGAAGTCAGAGCAGGGGATGCTTAGCTAATTTTGAAGAATGTGTAGAATTTTCTGGAAGAATGTTTGGGGAAGAGCATTCGGGGCAGAGGGAAGTATTTGAGCAAATAGATAATGGCAAGAATGTTTGCCATGTGTAGAAGGGATTCCCGAGGGTGTGAACATATAGAGGGTCAAGTGTGGAGTGACGGAGAGGGAGAGAGAGGCCTGGTGCACTGAGCGCTGGGGGCAGGGGAGACAGGGCCCAGAAGGGCAGGTAGAAGCCACGTGAGGGCTTCCACGCTCAATGTTCTTCTGATTTTTACTCTGTCCTCTCTCTCTTTCTTTTTTTTTTGACCGATTTTGGGTCATGGATCCCTTAGAACAATGGTTTGTAAACTTTATTACATATGAGAATCACCTAATTAAAAAATAATTTTAATTATTTTTAAAATTAGGAGATTAAAAAAAAATCCAGAAGCCCAGCCACACCCCATGGGATATCTGGGAATGAGACTCAGGCTCAGGCCTCTATATTATTTAAAAAAATGAAACACACCAGATGGTTTCTGTGTAAAACAGTGTCTATCAAATTTGTGATCCCAGGATCAGTAGCATTGATATCAGTTGAGAACTTGTCAGAAATGCAAATTCTCAGGCCCAGATCCAGACTACCAAATTCATGGTGGGTCTCAGCAATAAGTTTTAACAGGCTCTCTAGGTGATTTTGATGTATGCTAAAAGTTGAGAATCACTGCCACGGGAATCTGATAAAAGCTGTTAATGTGTTTCCCAGAAAAATATACTACTTGTTTAATTTCAAATATAATATTAGACAACGTATGGAAACCCTCTCTAGTCCTGTTCCAATTTCCTTCTTGAAAGTCTGGAATCCAGGTTAAGAATTCCTTCTCTAGACAGCAAGAGATGCTAACTATTTTTAAGTAAAAGTGAGATGTGATGGACTTTGGAAGTAGAATGATGGCTCTCATAAAGAATGGAGTGAAATGGGGAGAGTCTGGCATCAACCGGCTCACCTGGGAGTTATAGGATTATAAAATAAAATAGGATGTGGTGACACATAAGTTGTGTGGGTTGGTGGGAGAGATTGGCAAATAATTCCAAGTTTCTAACTTGAGCCTGGAGTGAGTGAAGTCTTTTCTGGGAAAGAGATGATAAAAAGAGAAGGGTTTAAGGCAAATAATGATGATTACTGGATGCAAATGAGGAAAGGTACTAAAAATAGGTCTGAAATTTAGTTGAGGGTATAGACTGTGGATTATTACATAAGAACCATTAGCCTAGAAATAAGCAGGTATAGATTGAGATTTCTTATCCTCTCACTATTGACATTTTAGACTGGCTAATTCTTTGTTTCAGAATGCTATCCTGTGAACTGTAGGATGTTTTGAAGCAGTCTTGTCCTCTACCCAGTAGGTAACAGTAACCAGCACCTCCTGCAATTCTAACAACCCTAAAATGTCTCCAGGTCTTGCTTCATATCTCCTGGCTGCAATCAAAGATCTGTTAAGAACCACCAGTGCAGATGAAACCTGGAGAGTAGGTGGGATTGTTACTGACTGAGGGCATGTATGGATGTGAGAGCTGGACCATAAAGAAAGCTGAGTGCTGAGGAATTGATGCTTTTGAGCTGTGGTGTTGGAGAAGGATCTTGAGAGTCCTTTGGATTGCAAGGAGAGCAAACTAGTCAATCCTAAAGGAAATCAGTCCTGAATATTCATTGGAAGGACTGATGCTAAAGCTGAAACTCCAACACTTTGGCTACCTGATGCAAAGAACTGCCTCATTGGAAAAGACCCTGATGCTGGGAAGGATTGAAGGCAGGACAAGGGGATGACAGAGGATGAGAGTGGTTGGATGGCATCACTGACTTGATGGACCTGAGTCTGAGCAAGCTCCGGGAGTTGGTTATGGACAGGGAAGCCTGGTGTGCTGCAGACCATGGGGTTGCAAAGAGTCAGACATGACTAAGCGACTGAAGTGAACTGAGAGGAGGGGCTAGTGGTAGAAGAGGACCCAGCAAGAGTTGAAAACAAGTTCACAAGTTTGGAAGAAAGTGGTATCAAGGGAGCCAGGAAAGGGCCAAGTTCCCAGGAGAAGGTGTGGGATGCCAGATACTACCCAGGAGGAAGAGGATGAGAAGAGGTCTTTGTGGTTGGTGATTTGTGGGTTGTTGTAAAATAGATTCAACAAGATTCAATAGATTCCAGTAAGTCCAGAGACTTACTGGATCCCTGAAAGTGATGCTTGCTGTAGCCTGTGGAACAGTAAATGGGAAAAAGTAGAGAATATCAGTTTAGATCACTGAGAGGTTGGTTAGGAAAAGACAGAGGAGAAAAGGCAGAAAGAATAGAGAGATGGCTTATTTTAGGGGAGAGAGGTTTGTAAACATGCTGAAGTGAGAGGCAAGTATCAGTAATTTCAAGTAAACATAGGGTTTTAGGCAGACCTAGAGTCTCTTCTTCACTAAGAGCTCAAAATATGAATAACATTAATTATGAAGGAGAGTGTGATAATCTAAATTATAGCAACAACATACTGAATAATTACAAGTACAGATATCCCTTAAAAATAATATATTAATTGCAACAAGACAAGATTGATAAAGGAGGATGTATTTTCTCTATCATACAATAATGTCTCATCTGTGTGATTTTGGCTCTGGCCTGGGTCTCCTTAATAATAGTGATGATTTTCTTTTTTTGGCTGCTTCCTTCATCCTTTTCTTTTGATTCCCCATAGCCAACACGAGGGCAAAAGACTCACATCCTGGAGTGAACAAGTCTTATTTTGTTTGCCTTGGGTCTGGGACCAGTTTTACAGTAACATCTCTTCCAGGAAGAATCAAGAGAGAAAAAAGCTTTACTGTATTATTTTGTCAGTAACTTTCTTGTACAAACATTATCTGTATATGAAGAAATCATTGTCCTAAACATTTTGACTTGTGTGTGTGTGTGCATGCATGCATGTGGATTGCTTCAGTTTCTGGATTCTCATCATGGCTGTGCAATTTAGCTAATGGCCTGGGCATTCTTATTTATTCTTTCCAGATTTCAAGTCCATCATCTGCACAATGAGCAAGTAGGATTCGATAAGCTCTGAGGTTGTTTCTGGCTTTAAAATTCATAATTACATGATTTCCTTTCTGCATTATCTTTGTTTGGTAAGAGCTTGCCTTAATCTGATCCATTCCCAAGTAAAATCTCTCAGATTGACTTGAAGCTCCAATTTTTCCCCTAGTTCTCACACCTTTTTGTTTATTAGGGCATAAGTAATGAGTTCTGAACACTTAAGAACTTTTCCTAAGTTCACAGAGGTAGCTCTTCAGGGGTATAGGCAGAGTGAGAAGGAAAATTAAGGTTTCCCAGTTCTCCACTGCTGTATTTAAATCCAGGAGAACAAGTCACTTGTGAAAAATGTAGAATCTCTGCATAGCTGTCCTTTCTTCAAGAGATCTGAAAGCATTTCCCAAATGTGTTAAATGAATCCTTTCCTTTTGAATTCAATGTGTAAACAACTGGGCTGGTAGATTTTAAGCACATTAATAGAGTGATGTGTGAGTTTGTTTCTACTGCTAGATACCCTAACTGTGATAAAAGGAATCAACCATTTGTAAGAGTGACTCGAGTCCCCAGAGATTGCATTTACAGTTATTAATAGGGTTTATGTTAACACTCTTAATTTTTTAGACATCCACTGTTTGTGTTTGTTTAGCTCCCAGTTTTGAATGTTAGAAACTATAATAATAAACTCATCGTAAATTCCCTCACTCTTGTGACTGATACTCAGTAGGTGGGAAGGATTATCACAGGGGAGTGACTGGCTAGACAATGGATTGTCCTAAATAACAAAGTTTTTCTTGGGATTAAGAGTGGGCAAAGTTTCACTTCTGTCTTGGAACTTTTATTTAATTTTTTTCCTTTCTTTTCAACCTAGGATATAAATTCCATTCCTACATCAAGCTAAACATATAGCAATGAAGGCTCCCACTTTTTTTTTAACGTAGTGGTTGTCATTCTTTGCAGGACAGTCCATCCACTGAAATTAAGCAAAATGTTTTTAATTATACAAATCTGTCCCTCACAACACACTGACTCAAGGATTATAATTATGCAAACTGAGTCTAGTGTGTTAGTAGGCTAATGTTACATGACAGATTAGAAATAAGCTTGCTTTGACTTATTAGACATTGAGAACAAACTAGTGTTTATCAGTGGGGAGAGGGACAGAGGGAAGGTCATCAGAGGGGAGAGAGGGGAAGTGTTATTATGGAAATATATGAAATCACACGTGGGTGAAACTTTTGAAAATTGTAAAGTACTATCCAATTTGAAGGGAATCCCTGGTGGCTCAGTGGTGAAGAATCCACCCGCAATACAGGAGATTGCCACAATGTAGGAAAGGAGGGTTCAATATCTGGGTTGGAAAGATCGCCTGGAGAAGGAAATGGCAATCCACTCCAGTATTCTTGCCTGGGAAATCCCAAGGACAGAGGAGCCTGCCAGGCTACAGTCCCTGGGGCTGCAATACAGACTTAGAGAAGAAACCACCACCACCACCCAACTTAAAACATCTTTTGGGGCTTCCCTCATGGTTCAGTGATTAAGAATCCACCTTGCAAGGCAAGGGACATTGGTTGGATCTCTCGTCCGAGAAGATCTCACGTCCAAGAAGATCCTACATGCCATGGAACACATGTGAGCCCACATACGGCAACTACTGGAGCCCACGTGTCCTAGAGTCTGGGCTCAGCAACAAGAGAAGCCAATGCAATGAGAAGCCTAAACAACGAAGGGTTGCCCCTGCTTGCCTCAGTTAGAGAAAGCCAGCACGCAGCAACAAAGACCCAGCATGGCCAAAAATTAAAGTAAATAAATCAATCTTAGAAAACTAAAGAATCCTTTATTCAATAATTAAAAAAAAAAAAAAGAAATAGGATTGCTTTTACATAGGAAAAAAGAAAGCTCTGACAGTGTTTTCCACTCCATTTGAGAAGAGGTAAGTGGGGGGAAGAAAGGAGAGAAGAATTGAGGAAAGGTATCTAGAAGTGAAGATGGATTAAAGAGATGTTTGCACCCACTGAGAAATAATGATTCAAAGGTGCCCAAGAAGAACTAGGGATGTGTTTGTACATATCAAACACTTTAAGTGAGACCAAGATTTGAGTGGATACTACTCTTGACCTAGCTTTTTTTGCCTTTGTTCAGTTCTATGGTTGTTACATATCAACATTGGCTTAAGTCATAATTTTTGGAGAATTATTTATCAACATTATGTTTTGTGTCAAGGTTTCTATCTGTGAAATCTGGGATATTCTAATATCTGGAGGATGCCCCAGTATATCAAGGGAATGGCAAACCACTTCAGCATTCTTGCCTTGAGAACACCATGAACAGTATGAAAAGGCAAAAATATAGGACACTGAAAGATGAACTCCCCAGGTCGGTAGGTGCCCAATATGCTACTGGAGATCAGTGGAGAAATAACTCCAGAAAAATGAAGAGACAGAGCCAAAGCAAAAACAACACCCAATTGTGGGTGTGACTGATGATGGAAGTAAAGTCTGATGCTATAAAGAGCAATATTGCAAAGAAACCTAGACTGTTAGGTCCATGAATCAAGGCAAACTGGGATGGCAAGAGTGAACATCAACATTTTAGGAATCAGTGAACTAAAATGGACTGGAATGGGTAATTTAACTCAGATGACCATAATATCTACCACTGTGGGCAAGAATCCCTTAGAAGAAATGGAGTAGCCATCATAGTCAACAAAAGAGCCTGAAATGCAGTACTTGGATGCAATCTCAGAAATGACAGAATGATTTCTGTTCATTTCCAAGGCAAACCATTCACTATCACACTAATCCAAGTCTATGCCCCGACCAGTCATGCTGAAGAAGTAGAAGTTGAACGGTTCTATGAAGACCTACAAGACCTTTTAGAACTAACACCTAAAAAAGATGTCCTCTTCATTATTGGGGATTGGAATGCAAAAGTAGGAAGTCAAGAGCTATGTGGAGTAACAGACAAATTTGGCCTTGGAGTACAAAACGTAGCAGGTCAAAGGCTAACAGAGTTTTGCCAAGAGAACATATGGGTCATAGCAAACACCGTCTTTCAACAACACAAGAGAAGACTACACATGGACATCACCAGATGGTCAATACTGTAATCAGATTGATTATATTCTTTGCAGTTAAAGATAGAGAAGCTCTATACAGTCAGCAAAAACAAGACTGGGAGCTGACTGTGGCTCAGATCATGAACTCCCTATTGTCAAATTCAGACTTAAATTGAAGAAAGTAGGGAAAACCACTAGCCCATTCAGGTATGACCTAAATCAAATCCCTTATGATTATACAGTGGAAGTGACAAACAGATTCAAGGGATTAGATCTGATAGACAGAGTGCCTGAAGAACTATGGACAGAGGTTCGTGACATTGTACAGGAGACAGGAATCAAGATCATCCTGACGAAAAAGAAATGCAAAAAGGCAAAATGGTTGTCTGAGGAGGCCTTACAAATAGCTATGAAAAAAAGAGAAGTGCAAAGCAAAGGAGAAAAGGAAAGATATACCCTTTTGGATGCAGAGTTCTAAAGAATAGCAAGGAGAGAGAAGAAAGCCTTCCTTAGTGATCAGTGCAAAGAAATAGAGGAAAATAATAGAATGGGAAAGACTAGAGATCTCTTTAAGAGAATTAGAGATACCAAGGGAACATTTCTTGTAAAAGTGGGCACAATAAAGGACAGAAATGGTGTGGACCTAACAGAAGCAGAAGATGTTAAGAGGTGGCAGGAATACACAGAAGAACTATACAAAAAAGATCTTCATGACCCAGGTAATCACCATGGTGTGATCACTGATGTAGAGCCAGACATCCTGGACTGCAAGTCATGTGGGCCTTAGGAAGCATCACTACGAACAAAGCTAGTGGAGGTGATGGAATTCCAGTTGAGCTATTTCAAATCCTATAAGATGATGCTGTGAAAGTGCTGCACTCAATATGCCAGCAAATTTGGAAAACTCAGCAGGAGCCACAGGACAGGAAAAGGTCAGTTTTCATTCCAATCCCAAAGAAAGGCAATGCCAAATTACTGCACAATTGTACTCATCTCATAAGCTAGCAAAGTAATATTCAACATTTTTCAAGCCAGGCTTTAATAATACATGAACTATGAATTTCCAGATGTTCAAGCTGGATTTAGAAAAGGCAGAGAAACCAGAGATCAAACTGCCAACATCCACGGGATCATAGGATAAGCAAGAGAGTTTCAGAAAAACATTTACTCTGCTTTATTGACTATGCCAAAGTTTTTGGCTGCGTGGATCACAACAAACTGTGGAAAATTCTTCAAGAGATGGGAATACCAGATCATCTGACCTGCCTCCTGAGAAATCTGTATGCAGTCAAGAAGCAACATTTAGAACTGGACATGGAAAAACAGACTGGTTCCAAATAGGGAAAGGAAGATATCAAGGCTATATATTGTCATCCTGCTTATTTAGCTTATATGCAGAGTACATCATGAGAAATGCTGAATTGGATAAAGCCCAAGGTGGAATCAAGATATCCAGGAGAAATATCAATAACCTCAGATATGCAGTAGTCATCACACTTATGGCAGAAAGCAAAGAAAAACTAAAGAGGCTCTTGATGAAAGTGAATGAGGAGAGTGAAGAAGTCAGCTTACAACTCAACATTCAGAAAACTAAGATCATGGCATCTGGTCCCATCAGTTCATGGCAAATAGATGGCAAAACAGTGGAAACAGTGGCAGATTTTATTTTGTTGGGCTCCAAAATCACTGCAGATGGTGACTGCAGCCATGAAATTAAAAGACGCTTGCTCCTTGGAAGAAAAGCTATGACCAACCTAGACAGCATATTAAAAAGCAGAGACATTACCTTGCCAACAAAGGTCTATCTAGTCAAAGCTAGCCAGTGGTCATGTATGGATGTGAGAATTGGACTATAAAAAAAGCTGAGTGCCAAAGAATTGATGCTTTTGAACTGTGGTGTTGGAGAAGACTCTTGAGAGTCCTTTGGACAGCAAGGAGATCCAACCAGTTTGAAAGGACTGATGCTGAAGCTGAAACTCCAATACTCTGGCCACCTGATGTGAAGAAGTGACTCACTGGAAAAGACCCTGATGCTGGGAAACAATGAAGGTGGGAGGAGAAGGGGATGACAGAGGATGAGGTGGTTGGATGGCATCACCGACTCAATGGACATGAATTTGAGTAAACTCCGTGAGTTGGTGGTGGACAGGGAGGCCTGGCATGCTGTGGTCCATAGAGTTGCAAAGGGTCGGACATGAATACTGACTGAACTGAACTGAATTGAAGCAGTATAACCATAGTTCTGCTCCTTCTCTTTTGTACAAAAGATCTGGAGTACTCTTTGTCAGCATACTTTGTTTTTCTTCTTAGGCCTTCTTGTTTATCACTTTTTTCTTCTCTCTCTCTTTTTTTTTTCATCTAAAATACTTTTTTTTTGGTCCCAGTCCCACATATTCTTCAAAACACAATTCCAGATTTATGTTCTACATAAAACCTTTGATGGCTAAACTGCATAGATATCTTTGCCTTATTATTATCATTATTACTTTTACCTCTTGAGCCCTGAAGTATTCAGTTCCTACCAGCAAGCTTCCATAGTCTTCCAGAGCATCTACTGGTTTCACAAAATTATCTTTGGATTCCCCAAGTAAGGACTGATTTTCTTGCTTCTTGATCATTTCCTGGAATATCCGGGCCCCAAATATTCAATACTTCCGAAATGAATCATGCTGAAGATTGTGGAAAGATTAAAAACAAGAATCATCCTGAAGCTCTTCTGGCAAAAAGTCAATTGGAATTTATGACAAATGTCAGTAGCTGAGGACAAGATATGGGTGTTGTTCCCAGATACGAAGGGGCGATGACACCAACGGGGAGAAATGTGAGGCATTGTTCTGTCTTCTTAACAGTCCGTGTATAATCCTAAATGATACACAGGGGCTGGCATAATGTGCTCTGTCTGATTCCAGAGATATCTCGGGCTTATTTAACAATGCTACCATAGAACAACATTAGCATACTAATCTATACTCCTGGCTGCAAACCACATTCCTAGGTATCTTTTAACTAGAAGGATAGAGACACTTGCCCTAATAATAGTTAGCATGATGGTCTAGGATTTTAAGAGGGGCAGTATCAAGAGGAAATCTTATGGATTTAAATCATGTTTTCCTCTTCTAAGGTTCTTACTAACAACACACTTGGTGGAAAAAAAAAATCCTCTGAAGTTTAAATATCTTTCGTTTCCCTTGCTTTTGCCGCAATATCACTCCTGTGCACTTCACTGAGCTTGAAAATTGCCAAAGAAAGACACAGCTTCCCCACCCCCCAGCTCCTAAACTACTCTGTTTATAGTCAGTTTGCCTCCCTGGATCTTATGTTTTAACACATGTGTAGTGTTCAGATTGCAAACACAGCGGAGGGATGTTTAAATCCTAAAAACAAACTGTTTTCATTGCAATGTGCAAAACAGCATTCCATGAAGACATTTCAATTAATATTAGCTGAGTGAGGGGAGTCCTCTCTCTGTGGCCTGTTCAGTGTTTGGCCTTTCTCTGCTGAGACTGCCAACCAGGGTGCTGCCAATTAATGCCAGCTGTGATCTATTGTTTGCTTCTGACACCTGGGAAGTCCCAGATCATCAGAATCCTGCAAACAGCAGCTGGCTTAGTGGAGGCTGCCAGACTTCTGGGATTCTGAGATCTCTCAGCGAAGGTAGGGGGCCGTCTTGTTTTAGTTAAGGGAACAGTCTGGAATAGCCGGTTTAAAATTCAAGATGACTTACATTAAACAAAAACCTCCAAATTTGGGGAGGATCAGCCCAAACCTATAAGCCTCATATTTACCTCTAGGCTTCCCCTAGGGCAGTCTTTTAAAAAATAAACAAAATGTTCCTAATCCTTTCTTATAAAGTCCCAACGAGTCCTTGTTGTGTTGTGAAGGTATTCAGGACTCCGTGTATCTCTGAGAGGTTCTCAGTTTGTGCTAGAACTTAATTTTATATATGTTGAAAAACATGTCTGTCCTCTTTGATAGACAATGTTTCCCATTCCTAGGCTCCTTCTGATTTTCTTTCTGACAACACTTCAGAGCTTATTATGCACCAGGCACTAAACCTTTTACAAGTTTTATAATTTCATTTATCTTTAACCAGCATGTGTCAAGGTAGTGGTTACTCAAGTGGATGAAAGTCAATCAGGTGCAAGGGTTTCTTTTCTCACTTTCACATAGCCTTTCTTGTTCTTAAACCTTATTCTGAGCTTGGGTTCGTTTTAAGGAAGAACTTGAGCTGGTTATACTTCATGACTATGTTTCACTGTGGTAGTGTTGTTGGGCAGGTTGTCTATTCCTTTTGTTTGGTGGTGTAAGGAGATTTCTGATGTTTCCTTATAGGCTTCTTGAATTATAAATGCCTGAGGACAGAAACTGCCTGTCTGTATCACATTTGTGCCTGCCCTACAATTGGTAAACCTTTATAGAGCCCTGTAAGAATAGCAGGTAACACCAGAGAGTACTGGGAGACAGAATGCTGAAAAGGCTGGGTATTGGCCAGATAGCTCTGACCCTGACATAGGACAAGGCATTTTTTCTCCTGATGCCTTCTTTTCACTTGGATGAAGTTTCTGAATCCTTTTCATATGAAGTGAAAGAAAGTGAAAGTGTTAGTAGCTCAGTCGCGTCTGACTCTTTGCGACCCCGTGGTCTATCCGTGGAATTTTCCAGGCAAGAATACTGGAGTGGGTTGCCATTCCCTTCTCCAGGGATCTTCCCAACCCAGGGACTGAACCGGGGTCTCCTGCATTGCAGGCAGATTCTTCACCATCTGAACCACCAGGGAAGTCCCTTTTCATATGGATCCCCTTCAAAGCTGGCTAGTAGCCCTCCTTGTATTCTGGGTTCGTAGGCCACCGTCCTGGAGATTGCTGATTGTATTAGAAAGTACACAGTTACTTTCTAGTGTAGATCACTGGAGGCTGAGATGCAGCCATTTGCACTTGATTTATTCAGTACATGATTCCATGTCTCAAGAAGTGAAAATCCAGTGAAATAAGCCACCGCTCTAGCTCTCATTAACAACTTGATACAAATCCACTCAAAATGCTCACTCTTAAAGTCACAGGGTGATGATGATAACTTGATTTGTTTGCTGAGGTCTGTTAGTTCAATTGGGTAACTATAAATAGAATCTATGAACAGCTTCCAAATAATACTCTGTCTTATAAATCAATCTAAAACTTACAAAGGAGTTGAGAAATTTGCTTTACATTAATGAAAGGCACAGATAAAATAAAGATGAATGCACTTCTAAGTTCACTGTGCAAGATCGCAGAATTATTGCACATATTTCTTTGAAGCAAGGTGTGTAAAATAAAGAAAATGAGAAAGAAAAATTAAGAAAAGATATTGTAGGTTAGTTCTTCCAGACAGATAATGATAATTTTTAATTTATATGAGATATTTGATACATTTTGTCTTGACCCACTTGTTTAGAAATCTAGGGTCAGAACCCTCTCTGGCCCAGGCTCAGAGGACTTGCTGAACCAAAGAATATGTGTTGGCAGTGAGCCAGGCCATTTTATTCAGAGTTTGATCCAGGGCAGAATTAAAACCATACTTTGTTCTACCCCTCCTCTGTACAGTTATTCAGGACTGGAGAGTTTGCTTCTATAAACAAAAGGCCATCATCACTTCTCCCTCTGCTCTTTAGATCTTTCGAAATCAAGTAGATTCACAGAGGCCCCAGACATAATCTTTATACCCTAAAGAACAAGTCAGAAGTAGCTCTACTCCCCCTAACCCTTCTTGATGCTATTAGGTCTAGAAGAAGTCTCAGCATCACAGAACATCTGTACCAGAAAACTCTCCTTATATTTACCATAATTGTTCTGTGTTGGTGTTTTTCTTCTGCTGCACTTTATTACATAAATTGGAATACTATTGCTGCTGCTGCTGCTGCTAAGTTACTTCAGTTGTGTCCAACTCTGTGAGACCCCATAGATGGCAGCCCACCAGGCTTCTCTGTCCCTGGGATTCTCTAGGCAAGAATACAGGAGTGGGTTGCCATTTCCTTCTCCAGGAACACTATTGCTGCTGCTGTTGCTAAGTCGCTTCAGTCGTGTCCAACTCTGTGCAACTCTATAGACGGCAGCCCACCAGGCTCCCCCGTCCCTGGGATTCTCCAGGCAAGAACACTGGAGTGGGTTGCCATTTCCTTCTCCAATGCATGAAAGTGAAAAGTGAAAGTGAAGTCGCTCAGTCGTGCCTGATTCTTTGCGATCCCATGGACTGCAGCCTACCACACTCCTCCATCCATGAGACTTTCCAGGCAAGCGTACTGGAGTGGGGTGCCATCGCCTTCTCCAAGAAATGCTATTAATCTTAAGCAAATCAAATAGCCACAGTACTAAGTACTAAGGTAAAATGTGGCTTGATGCATATTTTTGTGGTAAAAGATCTACAGGGGCAAGAATAACACCTTGGGATGCTAGCCAAGCAAAATCTTAAGCCCTTTCTGGTTTTGACCACTTCTAGGGAGTCACTTCTGCTGCTGCTGCTGCTGCTAAATCGCTTCAATCGTGTCCTAGCTTCTTGAAATAAAACAAAGGTGTCTGACACCTGATAGGAATTACTGAGCATGTCAAACACAGGTTAAAGATACGGTCTGACTTTAACTTATAAAAAGCTGTGCAGGGACTAGAGGTAAGCTTAGAATATAGTTATTTTTAACTGAAAATGTAATGACTTTCTTTTTGAAGATGCTGATACAACTTCTGACACTGTTGGTGATGAGTGGTGTGTAACAGCCGTTTCAGCTCTGAGGCTATCAGATAGTGAAAGGGAATCTTCTAAATACAAGTCGCAGGAAAGCAGAACAGCTCTTAGCAGTCCCCCTTTTCCTAAGCAAGTTGGAGGTGAGGAGCTAAAAAGTTTGGGGAGAAACTGCCGCCTAAAGGGTGAGGGAAGGAGGCAAATCCCAAGGAAGACAACTTAAAGGTTAAGTCACAGAGTTTGAGTTTGATACAATGTGGGGAATTCATGTTTGATTCTAATTTATACTAATTTCTTCTAACAGCCTTTCTCTTTAACAGAGAGAACAGTTTGGATAGA
The DNA here is from genome assembly GCA_006408695.1 of Aepyceros melampus. NCBI lineage: Eukaryota > Metazoa > Chordata > Mammalia > Artiodactyla > Bovidae > Aepyceros > Aepyceros melampus. The sequence continues at coordinate 182,632 of SJXQ01004842.1, read as the reverse complement.
GGAAATACAGCAAAGAGAGTGCAGTTTCTCAGTGAGTCTAGAAGGCAAGTTCTGTAATCAAAAAGAGGATGTTAGCAGGGGGCCTAATCATATGTTTTCTTAAACCAAACTCTTTTTTTCCTTTTCATTAGGCTTTCTTGAGGCATTCAGCTAATTAATGATAATAAATAGTTATTGGGGACCACTAATATTCTAAATCCTCCAGTGACATACATGTGGAAAGAAAGAGGACCAATAGATAAATTTAGGAAGAGTGTGTGTGTGTGTGTGTGTGTGTGTGTGAGCAATATGCCTTAAAACTGGGAATTATGGCTGTGAACTCAGAAGACCTACATAAAAGATGGGATGGCTTAGAAACAGATGGAACCTTCATTTGTGCGCTTGTGTCAAAGCTCCTCATACATAATAGGTGTAAGAATGATCATTTCCACATCTGTATTTGGACTTTGGTCCCATTCCTTAAATCAGAGTTATAAATCCTGGGAGGCTGGATTAGTCTTATTTTATGGATGGTTATAAAAAAGAAAGGCTGTCCTTTGGCTTTACTTAAGTAAAAACAAGAGAGCTTTACAAAATGGAGATGTGGGAAGGGCTGTTCAGAGGGTATGGTTTCCTACCTTTGGTACCTTACAACTCAAGAGACATCTTGGGTTTGCCCATATTACCTAGACAGTGGGATGAAGGGGTCTCACTGAAGCAGGGGAGAGTAAATAGAGCTTAGTCTTTGGGGCCAGGCAGCTCTGAATTTGGATTCCGCTGAATTTGGATTCCGTTTCCATGATAGCTAGCTGTGTGACTTTGGACATGTTACTTAACCTCTCTGACCCCCAGGTTTAATTTTTAAAATGGAGATAATACCCAGATTGCAGAACTGTCTGAGGGATAGGGAAAATTATGTAAAGTACATAATATATGGCACTAAATAATTGTTATTATTGATATTATTGTTTGATGGCAAAGCTGAACAGGCCTCTGAAACCAGCATTAGACAGCCCTCGTGAGATCATGATGGGGACTGTCTTGTGAAGAAGCACGTGTTGACTAGGCCTGAGAGCGGAACCATGGTGAATTCTTTAGTGGTACAGGGTCTAACTTCTCACGGATTAGACTTCATCTGGTCTCTGTCATTGATATGTGTTGACTGCATCTGATGGTCTTCCTTTTCCCATGAGAGAATCTTATCTCTAGAATAAAACTTACCTGGTTTATCAAAAATGCCCAGCTTCAAGTTTGATTTTATCTGGTCACTTGTAGATTCCCCTTTTGCTTTGTGACACTCCCTGACTTAACAGGAGATGTCTCTCTCAGATTCACTCAGATTATAGGGTGGCCTGCTAATTTAAAAGTAACTTCACAACTGCAAGTTTGAGGATTCATATATAACATGGTGACTACGTTAACAACACTATTGTATAATTGAATTTGCTAAGAGAATAGAGCTTACATGTTCTCCCCCCCCCAAAAAAAAAAGAAAAAGTGACTTGTATGAGGGGATGGATGTATTAATGTTCTTGATATCTATGGGGGGGAATCCTTTTACAATGTATACACATGTCACATCATGACATTGTATACTTTAAATATCTTACAATTTTATCTGTCAGTTATACCTCAATAAACCTGGGGAAAAGAAGAAAATTTATGATGAAAAACCTACTGCAAGGAGGCAGTACACATGTCCTTGAGAGAATGTCAGGCACAAAATATGCACATTTGGGTAGTTGTAACATTTTTGCTATTTTTTTTCCAAGCAGCCTCAAAAAGCATGTTAACAAGACTACTTGAAATTAATACTCTGCTATTAGAGTGCACACAGATGGGCTCGCTCCCTTCCTTTCCACCATACTGAGCACTGGAGTTCCTAGAAGACACATACGTGCTCCCTCTGTAATGAATTACATCCCTCAAATCAATAAGGACTGGCAGCCCGCCAGGGCAACTCTTCTTGGACTCCTTACAAGACCTTGTCCTGTATTTTGCTTTTATTAGTTCTTCCTACTCTAATTTCTCTCACTGTTACATTTTTCATTGGTTTAAGTTCCCAGTAGTCTTGTTTTCTTGCCAACTTAAAAAAAAAAAAAAGGCAAAATAAAAGCGAGTTAGTGCAGGGTGGGTTCTCCCAACTTAGAGCACTAATTATATAATCACCACTCAAAACTCAACATGTAAGTCCATTTGCTTTTCAACACAGGCACCTCCGGAGCTTTTTCGTTTGGACATGTCTTTCTGTCCATCTGTTGGATTTAGAACAAACTGCCTATGCAAATGAGGAGGGCGCCCTCCCAGGCTGAGCTGGGGAACCGCCCCCAGCTGCCCATGCCCTCAGCGGCCGCTCCACAATCCAACTGCACAGTTCTTGTGAGGAAGCCTGTTGTGAAAGTTAATCGTTATAAAAAGCACTTACTTACATCTGTTTAGTGTAGCCATGAAGAGTGCAATTAATTAAGAAGTTTCTGGTGTGGTAAGAATAATCATACAGCAGGAATGCAAACACATGATTTCCAAAGAGAATTTTATTCCATATGGAATTTTTCCCCTAACTAAGAATTAATTGCAACTTTAAAGAAGGTTTGATTGTTTCTATGAAAACCATTTTAACTACTGAGGTATTCTAAATGACTTCAATTTAAAATTTTCTTTCTTTACATTGTTAGAGTTAAGAGAGGAGTGCTTTGATCAAGCTCTGAGTTATAGAATTTATTAGACTAAAGGGAAGAGGATAACCTTCAGATGTCTTCTGTGGTGAAATGTTGAAGTTAAAAATTTTAAATGTTTGCAGACTAAAGACATATTCGGCTGTGAGGCCTAAAAGCATAAACAAAATGTGACATGTTTTATTTTGTTACTTAACCCTTGTTTAAAAAAGCGCAACAAAAAATGTATATAAATCATATTTTTATGCCTTCCTGAAAACACGGATATGGACTTTTGGTGATTATCCTCCACGCAGAGGCATCATGCCATCTGGTATGTAGTGGTTAGTATATATGCAAATAGCTCTAATTTCGGTATGGCAGCTTCTTAAAGCCAAAAGTATTTAAGTATACACAACATGAATTCTGTGAAGGAATATCCTTTCTTTCTGTTCCCATGTGCTACACATTCCAATATTTTGCTGGAGCCCAGGAATAAATAATGCAAAACGACAAAGGGGAGAAAAACAAAACCATGCAGTTGAAAGCAAGATTGGCAAAGAAATGATGCCCATTGCTGTTTAGGTATAGAATACGAATGTGACACATTGCAGAAGGGAAAAGGAGTGAAAGTAATTTGGGTGCAGGCAGAGAACCGATTTCGATCAAATGCAGTTACAACAGTTGTGGGGGTGAGGGGGAATTTCAATCAATCACGAAGAGCTCTTATCACATGCAACTTTAATTTGATTGGCACAGCATTTCCATTATATGCTAATGAATTACGGATGATGAGAACTGCTGTGCCTTCTGAGTGCAATTGAATGTTCATCAATCAGTTACTTAAATGCCAGACTGTCTGAAATATTAAAGGAAGTTGTTGCTATTTTGGAGATGAAAGTAAACAAACTGGAAATCTTGAATTAATTGAGAAAAGGGGACACGCTGATAAGTAGGATTTGGCAAGTTATTACTTCTCTGAGTGGATGTCAGCGCAGGTATCCTATTCTCAGTGGAATAAGTGTGTCCCTGCAAAGCTAACTGAAAAACAAATTCTCTTAAGTGAATCCTGTTTTTCTGTTGACTAGCTTTATACAATTATTGACTATTACTCTTGGGGAAAAAGAGCTGGTCCTAGAATGTAATAAGATCACTCTCAAGTATGCGACACTTTTAACAAGCCATGATAAAAGGAAAATAACCACCTACTAAAATATTAAAAATAATCTTCAAAATAGCAGCAATATTCCAATTATTGCAGTTGAGTAACAGTCCTCAGGTTGCTGCAAAATAAAAATACAGAAGAAAAATAACCTCAAGATATCTGATATAAAGTTACTAAATTTTCACCTTTTACTGATCAAAAAGACAGATTGTTTGGTGCTTTATTTTAACTAAGATTTTCATCAGTCTCAAACCACCTAAAATTTTATAAGTTTATTTTTTCATTGTCCTTTTCACTTGTCTTTTACTTATCCTTAGTATTTCCCTCCAGACAGTAAAAAGAAATTTTTTTAGAACATTAGGCTAAGACTAAAATATCTAATTTTTGTGAAACCAAATTCTGTTCTGATATTTGTGGAGACATGGTCAGCTTGGGTACTTAGGTAATGGCAAAGACTATCACTTTGCAAATATTTTTAATGCTATAAAAATTGACTTGTTTCCATCACCTCATACCCTTTGAAAGTGTCACTAAGTCATGTCTGACACTTTGTGACCCTATGGACTGTAGCCCACCAGGCTCCTCTGTCCATGGGATTTCCCAGGCAAGAATATTGAAGTGGGTTGCCATTCCCTTCTCCAGGGGATCTTCCTGATCCGGGGTTGAATCTGGGTCTTCTGTGTTAGCAGGTGGATTGTTTACTGCTGTAGCCACCAGGGAAGCCCCAGTTTGGATGGCTATATCACAAAAACACAAAATAGGTGCAGGTGAGGATGTGGAGAAATTGGAACTCTTGTACACTGTTGGTGGGAATAAAATGGTGCAGCTACTGAGGAAAATAGTATGGCAGTTCCTCAGGAAATCAAAAATAGAGCTACCATAGGATCCAGAAAACCCCCTTCTGGGTATCTACCCAAAAGAACTGAAGGCAGGATCTTGAAGATATTTTCACATCCATGTTCACAGCAGCATTATTCCCGATAGCCAAAAGATGTAAGCAACCCATATCTCCAGTGCTTAAAAGAAAACAAAATGTGGTGTGTGTGTATATATACACACACATATATAAAAAACAGAATATTATGCAACCTTGAAAAAGGAGAAAATTCTGACTCATACTATAACATAGGTATAACATAAGTCAACCTTGAGGATAGTCAGCTAATGAAATAAGCCAGTCATAAAAGGACACATTCAGTATAGTTTCACTTATATGTGGAAGGGAAGCTAGGGTAGTCAAATTTAGTCAAATTAATGGACACAGAAATTAGAATAATGTCTGCCAAGGGTTGAGGAAAGGGAAAGTGAGGAGTTACTGTTTTGTGGTTACAAAGTTTTACTATAGCAAGATGAAAAAGTTCTAGAGATGGATGGTCATACTTGTACAACAAGGTGAATGTACTTAATGCCACTGGACTGTACATTAAAAAATTGTTAAGATGATAAATTTTATTTTATATGTAGCTTACCAGAACTAAAAATAAAATTTTAAAGAGATATAAAAAGTTATCTATTGTTGTATTACCTATACTAGGTTTAATGATTAAAGCAATGCCTGCTCTACTTAGTAGGACAGTACTACCGGTTAGGGCTTCCCTGGTGGCTCAGACCATAAAGAATCTGCCTGCACTGCAGGAGAGCTTGGGTTAGATCCTTGGGTTGGAAAGTTCCCCCAGAGAAGGAATGGCAACCCACTCCACTGTTCTTGCTGGGAAATCCCATTGACAAAGGTGCCTGGTGGGCTACAGTCCATGGGGTCGCAAAGAGTCAGATGTGACTGAGCGACTAACACACACACGCGCACACACACATGAACACACGCACACACACACACTACTGGGTTAACACAGTTTGTTGATAAGTATTAAACCCTTCCAAGACATCCATGGAGAAAGTGTTAGGTGGTTTGGCTTCCTCTGTTAGAACACTAAATGGCACTCAGTTCAGTTCAGTTGCTCACTCGTGTCTGAGTATTTGCAATCCCATGAACTGCAGCACGCCAGGCCTCCCTGTCCATCACCAACTCATGGAGTTTACTCAAACTCATGTCCATTGAGTCAGTGATGCCATCCAATCATCTCATCCTCTGTCGTCCCCTTCTCCTCCTGCCCTCAGTCATTCCCAGAATCAGGGTCTTTTCCAATGAGTCAGTTCTTCACATCAGGTGGCCAAAGTATTGGAGTTTCAGCTTCAACATTAGTCCTTCCAATGAACATTCAGGACTGATTTCCTTTAGGACGGACTACTTGGATCTCCTTGCAGTCCAAGGGACTCTCAAGAGTCTTCTCCAACATCACAGTTCAAAAGCATCAATTCTTCAGCGCTCAGCTTTCTTTATAGTCCAACTCTCACATTCATACATGACAAAACCATAGCCTTGACTAGATGGACCTTTGTTGGTAAAGTAATGTCTCTGCTTTTTAATATGCTATCTAGGTTGGTCATAACTTTCCTTCCAAGCAGTAAGCATCTTTTAATTTCATGGCTTCAATCACCATCTCCAGTGATTTTGGAGCCCAAAAAATAAAATCTGACACTGTTTCCCCATCTATTTGCCATGAAGTGATGGGACCAGATGCCATGATCTTAGTTATCTGAATGTTGAGTTTTAAACCAACTTTTCCACTCTCCTCTTTCATTTTCATCAAGAGGCTCTTTAGTTTTTCTTTGCTTTCTGTCATAAGGGTGGTGTTATCTGCATATCTGGGTTATTGAGATTTCTCCCAGCAATCTTGATTCCAGGTTGTGCTTCCTCCAGCCCAGAGTTTCTCATGATGTACTCTGCAAATAAGTTAAATTAGCAGGGTGACAATATATAGCCTTGTTGTACTCCTTTTCCTATTTGGAACCAGTCTGTTGTTCCATGTCCAGTTCTAACTGTTGCTTCCTGACCTGCATACAGGTTTCTCAAGACGCAGGTCAGATGGTCTGGTATTCCTATCTCTTTCAGAATTTTCCTCAGTTTATTGTGATCCACACAGTCAAAGGCTTTGGCATAGTCAATAAAACAGAAATAGATGTTTTTCTGGAACTCTCTTGCCTTTTCAATGATCCAGGAAATGTTGGCAGTTTGATCTCTGGTTCTTCTGCCTTTTCAAAATCCAGCTTGAACATCTGGATATTCATGGTTCACGTACTGTTGAAGCTTGGCTTGGAGAATTTTGAGCATTAATTTGCTAGCTTGTGAGATGAGTGCAGTTGTGATGTAATTTGAGCATTCTTTGGCACTGGCTTTCTTGGGGATTGGAATGAAAACTGACCTTTTCTAGTCCTGTGACCACTGCTGAGTTTTCCAGATTTGCTAGCATATTGAGTGCAGCACTTTCACAGCATCATCTTTTAGGATTTGAAATAGCTCAACTGGAATTCTATCACCTCCACTAGCTTTGTTTGTAGTGATGCTTCCTAAGGCCCACTTGACTTCACATTCCAGGATGTCTGACCCTAGGTGAGTGATCACACCATTTTGATTATCTGGGTCATGAAGATCTTTTTTGTACAGTTCGGTGTATTCTTGCCACCTCTTCTTAATATCTTCTGCTTCTGTTAAATGTCACTAACTATACTAAATTCCTAAGTTATAGTCACATGGGGGTGCCTCTTCTTAAAAGACATTTTTTGGGTAATTCTCCAGATAAATGCTACAGTTATTGAGAGTTAGACCTAGGGTATGTGGTGTTTGAGGCACAGCCTGGGCTCCTGGTGACTGGAGTAAGGTAAGGTGAGCACGGCGGGAGAGTATTTAAGATGAAAGTCATAGTGAACTGGGGGCTTTAGCTTTTACTTTGCATGATACGGGTGAGGAGGAGGTAATATCTCAGGGTTTTGAGTAGAGGAGTATAATGACAGGATATATGCTTAAATGTACACGAACTATACTATGTGGGAGATAAATGGAAATGCACAAATGGAATTCAGAGGAGGGTGCAAGATTGCTTTTAGTTGGGGAAATCATGGAACAGAAACCTAAGGCTAAGCTACAGAGAAAAATACATCTATTCTTTTTCACATTTGAGCATGCTTGAGAAATCTCTCAAAAGCAAAAGCAAGAGCTTCTCTGCTGGTGTTACTCTGTACTATTAATTTGTATGTTGATGTCAGTAAATCAGCCGTCATTTACTGAGTCCTGTGTTAGCCCAGACTCTCAGTACTGAAGCATCTGCAGTGACTGCCCCAGAGGTTGATCTTAGCATGTCTAGGGCTCCTAGGCACAGGTTCTGTAATTTTAAAGTTCCTTGGTATTTAGCTGAATTGTAGGAGTGTTTCTTCTTAAGAGGTCAAGATAGAATTACTGGCCACAGCATATTTCAATATTTAATTTTAGAAGGATTAATTTAACAATGGATCTTGAAACACTTGGTTTTTGCTGCTGTCTAGTTTAGCTCCCTTTAAGGAGTCTATCTCCTATGTGCCCTAAGTTGTCACAGGAGAGATGCTGGTTTTAGTTTTGAACCTAGAAGCCAGTTCAGGAGACCATAGGTGATAAACTTAGTTCCCTGATCAACAGGGCTGAATGTAATCAAACAAAAAGTGTAAATAATTTGGGCCTGGGGATTTTAGAGTTCTTGGAAGAACAAAATAAATCTTATTTTCTATCTCCTTAAGAAAACTTTGAATATTTATAGTAATGATTTCCTCAAACTCAACCTGATCATAAGGAGTGATGGAATAAGTATAAAGTACCAAATAAAGGAAGCATGTGTGTGCATGATAAGAATCACAAACAGCAGACTCTAAATTTGAGTCTCAATGTGGTAAGTATCATAATATGAAAAAAAAAATTGACCATTTTCCCATCTGAAATGCCTTGTCAATGTTTTTTTTTTTCTGACTCCCAAATACTCATGTTTAAGATGTTCTACCACAAAATTAGAGTTTAATAGTAGAGAGAAGCAGAATTTAATTGTATCTTTCATTTCTGTAGGCAAATCGCTGTTTATACACTCATCAAATTATTCTGTCATTGGTACATAACTGAAAATATTGTAACTTTGTTAGTGAATTGAATTAAACTTTCTTAAATATTGGAAAATCTTGTCAGAATTTTCCAGACTATTAATTGCTTCCTTTTCTTCCTTTCTGAGTCTGAAATCTTCATTTAGGACAAGTGTTTAAATGTACATGCTAGTTTTGTTTTAATTATAATATTTCTCTTTGGAAAAAAAATTTGGATGGTGATTGACTAATCATAAAAGGTTATGTTCTAAGTCAGAAATGACCAAAGTTTTGACATTTAAGGAATGTAGCCTGCCAGACCCCACTGTCCATGGAATTCTCCAGGCAAGAATATTGGAGTGGGTAGTCATTCCCTCCCTTCTCCAGGAGATCTTCACTACCCAGGGATTGAACCCAGGTCTCCTGCATTGCAGGCAGATTCTTTACCATCTGAGCCACCAGGGAAGTCTCAATTTTTTCCCCATATGTTTACAAACATTCATACGTATAGATATTCTTACCTATTTGACCATACTATTCATTGGTCTGGCAGCTACTGTTTTTTCCTTTAAACTATATCATGTTTCTTTTTCTGCATCAGGACATTTAATTCTATTTTAGACATAAAAGTCTAGAGAGCTGCTGGGAAGCAATCTGCAGATGAATTTTATTTGATATGGGCCACATCATGTGTTTGAAAAAAATTGAATTGGAATATTTTTTTGGTAACAAATGTTTTGCTTCCTACTAGCTGCACTCGACTCATCATCATATCTGCTCAGTGATCTGAAACATTTACCTTTGCGACTCCCAAACAATAGTATTCCACTGCAGAGCGTATTCTAGCGTTGTAGTCTCGTTTATTTAACTCCTCCTCAAAGTCAAACTTTAAGTTGCCAGCCACCCTCCCATATATATTATTTTTAACTATTAAAATCTATACTTATATGACTTTCTTTAAGTGTGTATTCTATGCCATTTCTTTAGTATGGATTTTTAGAAGTGATATTGCTGGATTGTGGTGGTATTATACATCTGAATCTTTCATGGACACTGGAAATTACCCTACAACAAAAAAACACCAGTTTATGCTTCCAGGAAAAGCATATGAATCAAATTTCCCTACACTTTTCACTAATGGGTTGAATGAATTTGTTCAATTTTTTCCATTTTGAAAGCTTAAAAAAGTAATTATGGTCTTAACTAGAAGTTTTTAAACTATTAAGGAAATTGACTATTATTTTCAAATGTTTATTGGGGTGTGTGTATAATATTCTATGAATTACATATTCCTATGGTCATTTGTATTGTTTGAAATGTAAAATATAAACTCTTTATTGTAAGTATTAAGAATATCTTCTTTTAGTTCCTTGGTTATCTTTCAACGTTGTTAGTACTACTTTTGGCATATAGGAGTTTAAAAGTTTTTTATAATTAAATTTCACATCGCTTCATAAAAAGCTCTTTGTTTTAGCAGGCTTCAAGGGGAATTCATATTAACATATATTGTTTTTGGGGATATAAGTAACATTCCAAGTAGGCAATAGTAAAATTTAGCAAAAATCCCCCAAAACCCCAACATATAAATGTATACAGCAATGTTTAATTGCAGAATTAGATATAAGAATAAAATCACAAGGTATTCATTTCCTCAATATTCAGCAAATATTTATCACTTTCTATGTGCAAAGCACATTTGAAAGTTTGAAACTGAATATCGAAATTTCCCCTAAAATATCCTTAGTAAATATCATGTGGTATGGAAGCTACTATTCTTTTGGAATTTTTGTTTTCAATTTGTATGTATTTTCTGGAAACGAGAGAAATCATACCATGATGTTACTTCTCCATGCCATACTTATTAAGCAATGTGGGGATTTAGAGTAGCTTGCTAGGGATTAAAGACATTGTAAATTAAATCCCCATCTCTCTCTTTCTTCATCTCTTACAGTTGACCAATGATAGAACTAACTTTCTTTAATTGAACTTTGTGGTAAAAGTTTCAATATGAGTTTACCCAAAGTAGGTATCTTATTTGTAATTGGAATTTCAACCATAGTCAACAGCATGATGTGGATTTATTTTGAGGATGATATAATGGCTGAAATTAATATAGCAATGCGTTGCAGAAGTTCTTCTGAGTTTTCAGCTTGGAAAACGTTTTAAGTCATCTTCCTCGGTGATTATAGAAGTTGTTATGGGTTTGCAGTGGTACTTGTCTCTATTCCAGAAGTTCTGACCTATGGTCCCTATTTGTAAAGAATCAAATGTTAAAAAAGCACAACTTTTAAGTTCATGTTTGAATACTCCCTGTTTCAAAATCCAAGACTCTCTTGCAATGCTGAATTTGGGATAGTCTGCCTTGACTTTGGGATCCACATGTTTAGGTTTGCCTGTAGAGCTCTGGTGGCCAATACTACAAACCCTGAAGTCATATCTAATCAGTGCATGAAGAGGATCGAAGGCTGAAATCACACGCTTGATCTAAACAGAGCAGAGAGGCAAAGGCGTACCCACGAAAGCAGATCTTCTCACCCCACAGGGGCATGAAGGACAAGGACGGCTCCAGGCCTGTGGAGAGAGGGTAGAAGCCATATCTCTGTGTGCTGAAGCTGAAATGCACAAAGAGTGGAGAAGTCTGCTTTATCAGCACTTCTTACATTCATATTTGACAAAATTAACAGACAAGAGGTTAATTTTCAGATATCTCTGGAATGCTGTCCTAAAGGTTTCCCATGTTGCCTCTTACACCTTGTACATTTTTTCAATCACCACAATAGTGAGAATGAATTGTGGAAACCCTGACTGCATTATTTTAATTAGCTGGTAGTTGTGTATTTGTTAGTATATTAGGTAATTATACATTAGATGCGGTGGGATCCAAGTATGAATATGACTGGACTCCGACAGGACAGAAGGTCACAGAATCATATAATTTTTAAATGTGAGGCCTTCTAGTTACATTGCTTGTCTGAGTACTAGTTCTACCACTTAATGTCTCTAAGCTTCAGTTTCTTCAGCTGTGATATGGGAATAATAATAAAATTTTATATATTAAATTAGATAGTGTATATAAAGTGTTTGACACAATGCCTGAAACTAGGAAAGTGCTTGATAAATATTTATTGTTATTATCATTGTTGTGATCGTGATTACTATGCTGCTACTATTACCACTATTGGATAATGTATGAATAACTAATTGCCTGTTAACCTCCAAATCACCCTTCTGAGAAATGCAGCCAGAGTTGTCATCTGATGTAAAAGTTTTCATGTCACCCTGTTACACTGACCACAGTTGATTGAACCAAGAGTTGACACGCATAGCCAAGGGTTCTCAACTGTTATCCTCATGACATACTTTTGAGTAGTGGAAATTTTGTCAGCCTTGAAGAGACTGAAGTCCATTCATGTGATGGCATAGGTGACTTGGTTGCCTTCAACACCATGTGGCTGCGTAATTATTAATATTTGCTGCTACACTGATCCCACCCGTATGTTCATGAGTCGTGGTTCTGGCACTGAACTGAAGCTAGTCTAAGCTTTTTTCACTGTAGCTTATGTTCAAGGGGCCCCATTGCCTGTCCACACAGCTTAGTGCTCTATCTCAAAGGCACTGATTGACTTCTCAGCCAAGCCTTCAGATCTGTGAGTGACTGAAGCATTCAAGGTGGTGGTGGGGGCTTATGGCATATAATTTGAAAAACTACCCCTTTTGCCTAGGAAAGCCACATAGATCAGTGGATCCCAAAGTTTGTGTATGTGTATGGGGGTTGCAGAAAGGAATAAATGTATGAGAATTACCTCTGCTCCCACCAACACATCTTGAAAATAAGACTTAAATTGAAAGTCAGGGAACTACTTGATAGGACTCTCTTTTTCTTCCTTATTAAATTTCAGGATTCTTCCAATATGGCAACGATCATCTACTGACTTGTAAAGATTTATGAATCTTTATTGTTTAGGATAAAGCTAGGCTGCTGAAATGCAGAGAGTCTACAATACAGTGGCTTAAAAACGTGGACTCTTTTTCTCATATTAGGGTTCCAGCATGACCCCTTTCTTTCAAGATTCAGGTTCTCTCAAAGCCCTTTTTCCGATGGGTTCAAGAGTGCTGTCATCATCTGCATAGAGTACCCTGGATCATCACCACCATATCCTGGTTTAGGCTGGTTGCAAGGGGAATAAGCACACAGAAGAAGCAAGCTCAAGACCTCAAGGGCCAGTTATAGAGGGGCACCGATCACTTCTGTTCACTTCTTTCAGTGAGAAAGTACATGGCTATTCTTAACTACAAGAGAGCCTGGGAAATACAATTGAGCTGAGTAGTCATGTGTACAACTGAAAGGGCGAATGGATTTTTGATGGACAACCTGCAGTCTCAGCAGACGAGGTATACAACTGTAGTGTCAAATGATATCTGTGACGGAAACACTGTAACAAAAATTCAGCTATCATTAAAATTTTAGAGAAGAAAAAAGTTATGATTTATTAAGATTCACTTATATACATGTACATATTCATAAATGTATCTTGCTTAGGTTCTCAGGATGACATTGCATTAAACAGTATGGAACATGATATGAGAAACCATAGCTTCTGGTGTAATACAGGGCATTTAAGGTCTGTGATTTGGGATACTTTTGATTTTGCTCCAACACTGCATTATTCACATGACTTTGTCCAATGCATTTAACCTTCTGGATCTCATTTTTTAAATTCCGTAAAGTTTATTTTATTATCATTTTTTAATTGGAGGATAATTGCTTTACAATATTGTGTTGATTTCTGCCATATATCAACATGATAGTTTTAACAGCACAGTTCTGTCCTATTACTTCTGTCTTCAAAATGCATCTTAAAACCACCCACTCTTCTGTTGCTACCATCCTAGTCCCATCTTCATTCAGAGTCTATTAATCCAACCTTTTCCCTTCTTCAGTCCCATCTCAAGTTGTTTTTCTCAGACTTATCTCCTTTTTTTTTTTTTTTTTCTGTGCCTAGACTACTTTGAGCTTTTCCTTCGCAAAACCTCTGCATTCATTTGTCCCTTTGACTATATCTCCCTTCCCTGTCTTTGGCATGATCACATCCTCCTCATCCTTCAGGGCTCAGCTTTGATGTTGCCTCTTTAAATGTCACTTCCTGGACCACCCTATCCAAAGTAGACTTCTTCCAACGTTATCTATCTCAAGCATAGTCAATTTTCTTTAATCATATTTCATATGTAATTGTCTATTTTATTTACTTTTTTTTTTTTTCCTATTTCTCTCATTGCATGATTAACTTTCACTGAACTACTACTTAGGGTAAGGAAAAATTTCTGGGTTATTCATCCTTTTAACTTCATCACCTACTATAGTGCCCTGCACCTAGTAGGTGGTCAGTAGATTGTTCAATAAATATAGAACTTTATAAATGTATGACCTGATAACTAGCTAATTATCTGACTCTCTGTGACCCCATGGACTGTAGCCTGCCAGGCTCCTCTGTCCATAGCATTCTCCAGGCAGTTCTGGAGTGGGTAGCCATTCCCTTCTCTAGGAGATCTTCCTGACGCAGGGATTCAACCTGTGTCTCCAGCATTGTGGGCAGATTCTTTATCATTTGAATCACCAGGGAAGTCCAATTAAAATATAATTTAATGTAATCAAAATCATACTCTAAATTTTATAGGAAAGATATTTAAAAGAATATGTCAGTGAGCCCTATTTTGAGACAAAAGTTTTTCATAGTGTGAATTTCTTTTTAAACTTTGTATTTTGTTATTTCATATATATTATCCTATTTATCATTAAATATTCTGTGATTTGAATACTTTATCAACCCAGTCAAGACGGGAGATGTCAGGGAGGGAATTCACTCTTCTGAGGCTTTCATTTTGTCTTGTATAACTTTAATCATGACAGTCTTTATCAAGTCCATGTTTATTTAAATATTTATTTCCTTTGCATATTTTGGGATTGAATATGTTGTTTTAATTAGCGGCATTGCTTTTTTTGTTGCTAGATGTATTGCTTTGGCATTTGACCAAAAGCAAAACAGAATCAACGCAGTGTAATCTATGGCAAGGGAAATGAATCTCACTGTACAATTGTATTTTGTCAGCTACAAGCTAAGAGATACCCTGTTCAGCAAAGTATGTATTAAGACAGCCATAACTTTGTGCTCCATTATAGTCAGAATTGCCATTTCTTGGTCTCAGAAGAAAATTCTGTTTGACTTCTGATCGGCCTACAGCTGGGTAACAGTAACATAAAATTGGAGGGAAAAAGGCAGCATATTCATGTAACAAGTTTTATGTTTTACAAATAGAATATCAAACTTCTCAGACTCTGTAATGAGGGTTCATCACGTAAATGTGCAGAGAGAATAGCATGAATCATGCAGGTGCGGTGTACAAGGAATGGCAAATGCCTTTTCATGAGGCTTGGTTTGCAGTGGTGGTTCACATGTATTACTGGATAATTTCATCATGCTATATTATCACTGGATTTTATTTATTAACTTACTATTTCACAGTTACATGCTGATTTCCCTTCAATAAACTCCATATTTATTGAGTTCTCTTTATGCCTGAGACATAATGGAAATGTTTTCAGATAGACAATAATCTCAGTCACATCATTGTGAAAGATAGGAACACTATTGTCATCTTTTTGAAAAGGAAATTCTGATACTGTAATATAAATAGTCTTTAAAGCCAACTCTATCTCTGTAAACTCTTTGCCTCTTTTTAAAGTGGGGCAATTGAAAGTTGAAAGGTGAGAGGAAGAGGGAAAAGCTGTCCCGTCAGGACTCAACTCCAAGTCAACTTTTACTCAGCAATGAGGTTCTGTTGGTTCGACTTGGTAGGAAAATGTATCCATGCACAAGGGCAAATGGGGCATGAGAACCTTGTCATCATACTATCCTCTCTAGGGTGCAATTGAGCACAAGGCATGGCTTTATAAAGTTTCCCACTAAAACTTATCAAAATGTCACTGGGCCTGGACTCCCACAGATATGAAACACCCCTGAAGCCAAAGAAGCCACCGTAGGCCATTTATAGATTGATTCTAAACTTTACATTTTGGGGGAGAGACAGTTTTTAGTACCTGTATGCATATCACTGAACCATCTACACATTCCATGTGAAACATCC
Source organism: Aepyceros melampus (assembly GCA_006408695.1). Classification (NCBI taxonomy): domain Eukaryota; kingdom Metazoa; phylum Chordata; class Mammalia; order Artiodactyla; family Bovidae; genus Aepyceros; species Aepyceros melampus. Next base: position 166,756 of record SJXQ01004842.1, on the reverse strand, counting down.
TTACTGAGGAAACTTTTTAAAAGCAGGTTGATTTTTATGACAATGACCTTATGTTTCTATGTGTAATATGTCTACAGACCTTTTCTGTTAAAATCTCTGCTTTGTTTTGTTCAAAGTAATGTGATAGAAGGGTCTGCTGCAAAAGGATTTGCAAATATGAAAGGCATGGGTTTTTACCATAGATTTAGAAAGGGAGCTTAGTTTAAAATTTTAAGGCATAGAGTTCTTTTCTTTCCTCTCCTTCTCTTTAAAAAAATCTAGGATAGGAAATAAAAAGACAAATACCTAGGAAACAAAAACTGCCTAAAATTTTAGGCTCTAGAAACAAAATGGTAGAAATGAAATTATTAAAAATGGCTTATTGGCAAATGCAGGTGAGATTTACCACCCTACCCTACATCATCATAGTACGCATGTTGGAAATTATAATTTGTTATAACTTGTCCAATCTGTTAATATGGACAAAAAAAAAAAAACCCAAGCACATTTGAGAGCTAATTGAAAAGCATTTCAGGACAATATGCTTATTATTTATTATTCATTTACAATTACAGCCCAAATTTATGAAAGTGTAGCTTGCAAAATGTCATTCAGATGTAACATGGTGAAATTTAAAAACCTTTAAAATCCTTTGCTTTATAACAATCACAATAGCAACAAACCTAAGCTATAGCTTAGTGTATACTGCCATTGCCTATGTGTAAAAAACACGAGCTTTAGGAAATATGCAATAGTCTCAGTAAGCTCAATTTTTATTGAGAGTGGCATTTAAAAAATAAAGCATTCATTGTAAAGCAACCATTACTATAATAGTGATTGCTTTCACCGCCATTGAAAGTTTGGGACAAAAAGAGAATTCGAAGATGTTTCCTCCTCTCTGGAGAAGATGCTTAATTGTGTAATGGAGGGGGGGTGTTAATTTTTGTTGTGTAGTATATTTGTTTGTGTAACTATACATGTTTGTGTAATACAAGAATTATCTTAATATAGTATACTTAAATATTTAAAAATTCTCTCTCTCATGTACAAGTTCATGAGTGAAATTTACAATCGCTATTTTCTAAATCACTTTCTCTTTATTGACGACATGGTACCCTGAGCGTCCTAATGAATGGAAAAAGGAGGAATAATTCCCTTCAAATCATTTGGAGTTTGAAGGAAACTTGGTCGTTCTAAGCATTCTCAGTATCATCATACAAATGTTGGTTGTGCAGTTACCGCGTTTGATACACTGCTGCATTGCATGTCATTTCTAGAACTCTTCAGTTGCTCAACCACATTCCCACAGACTGATGTGAAGAGTATACATACCACACTATCAGGCTATACAGCGGCGTTAAAAGAAAGAAAGGACGCCCCACATACTAGCCGTGTGTATCACTCTCGGGTGGTCACTGAGAGACCGCGAAAGTATTTCATGTTTGGTCAGGGTGAGGCCAGGAAGCGCTTGTTGCTCTTCAGTGTATCAAGAAAAGCTTCACGAAGAGAGAGACTTTAAAGAAGGGAGTGGAGTCACCAAGTTTGCAGAGAGAGGGTATATCAGGTGTAAGGTATGTAATCATGAAGATGCCTTATTGATATCAGTGTGAGAAGATTAGACAACAGAGGCAAGGAATACATTTGCTTCCCAGGAGTGGTGTGCTAACAGAATGATAAGACCTGTTTCTGAGCTGCTCTGAGCAAACCAGTTTGTTGGGCAGGGAAATAACCTGCCAGGGATGGGGAAGTACCTGGAAGGGGGAAAGTTCATTGATACAGTTCAGCTCATAGGACTGAAAGGAAGACATATTTGAGATGTGAAAAAAGAGAGGGCAGGTCTTAGAAAAGACCAGAAAGTTCACTGAAGTGACTTGAATATGGAACAAATAAGGAGGAGGAAAAGCTCAGGGAAGAAAGACGTGCATTCAGCACTCCTGTACAAGCAGAAGTTGATTCTAATGTTTTAATCATAAGGTGTATGGACTGTTGTGATTTGGATTTGGGGGGAGTTAATTCATTGACATCAAAAGAACTGCTAAGATGTTTCCCCGTGACACAGTAGACGCCTCAGGGAATTGCCAATACCTCTAGAAGTTGGGACTCCCTTAAGTAAGGACGACCCACCCCAGGGCTGTGGCCGTCACCATAGCCAAAAACACCTCTAAGGGCTCACTCGCCATTTGGCTCAGTTCTAGGTACTATGTAGCCAGGCTTTGAGGACACAGTTTTCAAAATCATATCAACATCTTTCTGAGGCATAGCAATCATCTAATCTGCCTGCAGAATTATGTTACTGTGAAAAGTGATGTTTCAAAACCCATAAATTTGCGATGTTAAAATGAATTATTTTTGATATCCTTTACAAGCTAAAAAGTACTCAGGCCTGTTGACAAAGCAAAGAAATGGTGTCAAAAATAATTTTAAAACCTTTTGACCTATAAGGTTTAAAAGAATTAGGCACAGATTCTTTGCTTTAAGCCTCTTGGTGAAAAGAAATATGGTACTCTGCCAGACTGTTTGATTGACAGTAGCGTTTGTAGTTTCAGCTGCTAATACAGTATGCTTCTTGTACATTCTGAGTGGGTAAATATAGAAGACTATTTGTCACCTGGGTTGATGGATTACAAATAAGTGAGACAATGTGGTTAGGGTTCTGAAGTATAAATGAAAAGTCAAAAACCTTATATTATTTACCATACAATGATTGTGATTTAAGATTTGTTATTCCTATTACATCAGTAGAAATGGTTGGGTTTTAAAATAAGCATGTTACTCATTTTTAATCATCTCTTTCCATTACATAGTTATTTGCTACAAGAATGCATCAATTAAGTGTACCAAAAACCTGATTAAAATGAAGGACTTATTATAGATAGCTGCATTTATTTTTAAATATCATGATTCAAGTATCTTAAATTTTTCCACTCATAGGACCTATGACTAATGACATGTTTCTCCACCTAAATAAAGCTTTTGTTGTTTTCAGCAGCTAATTAGTGTTCAAGCTTATTGTACTCACATAGGCTTAGAATAGTGGTGTTTCTGAAAAAATCTTTCTTGGTCAATAGCCCTCTAATAATATTGATTTCTCTTTGTACAACATTTTGAATTTGCTTAAGTGTTACAAGTGGTATAACATAATTTCAAAATGATATCATGAATGGTTCAGTAATTAATATTTTCAAAGAACTGTGCTATTCAAGATGAAAAGATTATTAAGGTGTTATTACTGAGTCTTCAGACTTAGGAAAAAAAGATTTGCTTTGGAAAGCACATTATCACCTTTCAAGACAAGAAGTAAAATTGGCATTTTTAGCATGCTACTCTTATCTTTATTTGCTGATAAAGAAAGAATCCAGAGTTTTTCAAAACTTTAAATGAAAGGCTATGGTAAGGTTCACATTACCCAATCTTAAAGGAAAAAAGCCATACACGAATGGGAACAAAATAGAAACAATAGCCCTTGACATCTTATTTCAGAACTTTAAAAAAATTACTATTCTAAACAAAACACAACATGTGAAGTCTATTTATTTTCATCTATGTAATTAATAAAGTATTATGTTAAATACACGAAAGCTTAAAAATTAACGCTCTGTAATTACAGCTTCATGTCACAATACTAACATCTCATAATGGATATTCAGCTTGTTTTTGAGTTGGTTCTTTTAATGTCTATATTTAAAGACTGTTTATATTAAAGGAGAGGGAACATACTCAATTCTTATTCAGTTCAATTCATGCAACTTGTGGTTTGGTTAAAGAGCTGTGTTAGAGGCAAAGATTGTATTATTCTTGAATCACCATCATAATGTATTTGCTAGTCAAAACTACCTACATCTGACAATATGTGTTATCAGAATAATGGGAGATTTGAGCTTACATTTTATAAGTAAATTATAATTCAATACTTTGAAATATACAGTATTTAAAAATGTATACTGTATAATTTAGAACTCAATATCAATAGCATACTCTTGGTAAAATAAAACAGTTACTTTAAATGTGATTTTATCCTCTTTTTTAAAAATAAATTGCTTTTATGTGCCACAAAATTCTTCTGTATTCTTGTCCCACAAGCATAGCACCATGGTCCAGACAGGACTAGTTAATTGCTACATTACTTGAATATCAGTCTGGTTTCTCACCTGTTCTGAGAAATGCTACTTTACAAATTTAAGTTGAATAATTGACATTAAAAGTATATACATCTTGTTAAAACCTGAAACCAGAGGCTATGTCTTATATGTTGGGATTTCAAGCAAATAAGGACAAACCAGTAGAGCCAGTAAAACTCAGATATCAAGTTATTATTTTGTTTTCCAGAAAGAATCATTGGATATTAGAGTTTTAAACCACTGGAAGTGAGAGTTTTAAATCTGTTGCATTCCAGTCTCCTCGTTTTATGGATGAAGAAATGGAAGTGTGAGGTAAAGAAATCCTGCAGTAAAGGTCACAGAATAGTAAGTGGGGAAGCGGCACTCGAGAGCAACGCTCTTTTTACTACACAGCACGGTCACTAATGGGCCAGGGTAATTTAACCCAGCATTTCCTAGAACTCGGTAGTCAAGATTCCCCGATTCATTTCACAGAAATACTACACTCCATGCTGCTTACAGATACTATTTTTTGGGATACTTTCAACAACAGCAAAAATAAAGCACAAGCAAACTTTAAATTGAAAGAGCACAACAGATAGAAATTATGGACGCCAAAGGAGGCCCCCTCAGCCTTTGCTCTTGCCACGTTGATGGCATAAAAAATGGAGAGTTATGAGACATGTCCAGCTGCACTGACGCTTTAAACCTGGAGGAGATTATGGTAGAAAATATTTCTCCTCTTGTTTTTGCCCATGGAGGGTGACTTTAAGAAGAGAATTGACAGTGTGTCATATTTATATAGAACTAATGGTCTTAATGATTAGGAGATAGTTAGGCATCATTTAACTGAATGGTTTCAACAAGTTGACAGAACTCTTCTGAGGAATAGTATCAACAGCCTGACTACTCTGATGGTGAAACTTACAGAAGGGACTTTTCCAATTGAGGTAAAGATTTAGCCATTCAAGACTCTAAGGAATGGAGCACAAAGCCAATTGTATGAGGAATAAATCAAAGTCTGTGGGTCCAGTTGGGAAAGACCTGTTAGTATCTATTACTGTTAGTGCTTCTAGAAATCATGCGCAGGAATTCCCTTTGCTTTACTCATGACCTTTTTCTTTTTTGCTTGAATTAGATGTGTTAATTATTAAAATCTTATGAATTGCAAAGTATTGTTTTACCAGTGTAAATGATTACAATGTTAATAATATCTTAGAGAATATTGTCAGTAAGAGTTAGTTTATTTACTTGGACTTGAGTACTAAATTCAAGATTTAGCCTTTGCCTCTAGATTCATAGCTTATTATCTTTTTTTATCAAGTTCTAGGTTTAGGTGCATTTTATGTACACACAGAAAAATAAAGGCATTTCTAGATTTAGGGTCTGAAGAAAATGAGAAGCTATTATATGGAATATTAATAAGGATTTGAATAAGAATTGAAAAAGTCAATCAAGAACTCTGAGGCTGAATTCATTGAGATTGCCGATGTCATCATCTTCAGTGGTGATGCTGGCATTGTAAAAATTGTTTCTCTGTGTGGGGACAGCTGCCACACACTTTCAAGCAATTTTGGAAAATGTATTTGCGTAAAGTTTCCCATGCCTGACATCTTGGTTTTGGGTTTGTGAATTATTTTAAAGGAACATAGGAGAATTTAAATACTGGATTGTTATTTAAAACTACTGGGCTTAATGTTCTTCAGGCAAAATCTAAATCAAGAGAACAGATTCATTCTATATTGAAACTTGGTGAAGAGTAAGAAACTTAATGAACTCAGGCAAGCCAAAGTCTGAACTCAAATTAAGTTCAATTCACACACTCATTTATTTATTGCTTTGGGTGAGTACAATTAAATGTGATAATTTATGTCCACTAATTAAGCAGTCTGACATAGGAGTCACTGGTAAATGTACTCAATTTTATGTGAGAAACTCCAGGTTTTATGGACTACCAAAGTAAGACAATAAGAAATACATCATGATTAAACAAATATTTGTTGTGTGAGAAACATTTATACCAGTATAGAGAAATTTAGCTGATGGTTGCCTAGAAAGCCAAGTTGGTAAAAGCTGACTTTAATGTATCTTTGTCTCGTGTGATGTGTTATACATATGACCATTGTAGTTTAGATAAAGTGAAGGGGCTTAAGTTTATCTAACATTTTTAGATCCTAAGTATAAGGTGATGTGAAGGTGCTTTACATAAACCAGTGTATTTAAACTTTGGAAAATAGCCTTGTAAAATAGTTTTGTTATTAACTACATTTATGAATTGAGAAAAGACAGATAACTTTTCCAGAGTTCCAAGATAGTATTCAAAGTCGAGATTTTGATTCCAATGTCCCCTTTCTTTCTTAAAAAAGTAGATTTTATTTATTTATTTATTATTTATTTACTTTTGACTGCTCTGAGTGTTGCTGCACATGGTACTTTCTCTGGTTAGGGTGAGTGAAGGCTGCTCTCCAGTGTGGTGTGAGGGTTTCCCAGTGTGGTGACTTTTGTGCAGAGCATGGGAGCTAGGGCAGGCCGGCTCAGTAGTTGCGGCACGTGGGCTTAGCTGCCCTGCAGCACGAGGAATCTTTCTGGAGCAGGGATCAAACCCCCGTCCCCTTCCCTGGCAGGTGAACTTAATCACTGCACCACCAGGGAAGTCCCCAATGCCCCCTGTCTTCTGCTACATCACACAGTTGTTGCAACTTCCTTCTCTGTAAACTTAATGAAGGAAGCATCCCAGACTTGGTACAGAACTCATCCTATTTACAGATTGTTTGGTAGTAAGGTCCTTTCAGTGATCCTTTGATTAATGAATTCTCTGGGAACAAAGTTCTTTCATCACAATAACATGTTTTTAAAGATCCTACTTGAATTTTTTTGAAGTGTGGTAGCAGAAATTGCAGCTGCTATGACAAAAATACCTCACTGCCCCAGTTTCTATTTGCCTTTGCCCAGCTGAAGAGAAACAGAACCAACTGTGAATAGAGCTGAGAGGCCTTTGAAAGTTATTTTCCTCTTTTAATTGCTCACATTTTGAGCAGTTACTTGGCACCAGATAATGGGTTAGGTACTGTGTATTCATTTCTTGAAAAGCGGTGTTTTACTATCCTCCTTTTTACAGCCTCCTCTCATCTTGTCCCTTCCAGCTCTCCATCAGGCAGACTTGCTCTCTCACTGCTGAGTTGGGGAAGACTTTGCTACTAGGCAACATTATTTATTGACTGAGAAACAATTACACTTCATTTTGAAGATGGTTCTTGGTGTTACCTCAAACGGTATTTGTACTTTTAAACCCCTGGTCAAGGCACGTGGGAATCACTGGTGAGCTTGTAAAAAGGTGTATTGCTGGACACCATCTAGGTATTTTAAATCACTGCATTTGTGATTGGCATCCCAGGGAACTGCACTTAACAAAGTCTTGTCTCCTGATAGGAAAGTCTTCTTTGGGAACAGATTCTAGCGATCCATGGGGAGCCTGATGGGAATCATTTTATAGGCATTCTAGCTCCTGATTTATGCTTTTCTTCTATTCTTTCTTCCTCTATCTATTCAGTTACTTACTCGTTTATTCCTAGGCATTTGTGGTTTGCTGGCAACAATGGATGAAAAAGCAGTTTTTGCTCATGAAGAGCTCACAGTCTAATGGGGAGACATATCCTTCATATAAACAGTGTTTCCCTCAGACCCAGATGAGAGGGGCGCCTGCCCTGGCCTCTCTGCTTTAGAGAGCCTCACTCTGCATTCTCCTGTGTGTGGCCTGTCCTTTCCCATGGGGTGAAGCATTTGGGGGATCAAGGACATGTAATCACCAAAGTCTGCTTCCTCTTCTAGACTGTGCATTGGACCTGGAATTCTCTGCACTGTCCTCTTTCCTGAGTCCACCTGCTGAACTGTGCCCCTGATGTGCACCCTCCTAGCCCCAAAGGCTGTCCTGGACAGCTGTTTGCAGTGGTAATTGATGGAGCTGCAATATATATGACAGGGCTGGTTGTCGATGTGTGTACTTCTGAAGCTGTTGCCATGTGGAAGAAAGTCTGTGCAAAGAGTTAATTAAGAAGTCAATGTGATTCCGTCGTTGAGAAAAGCTCTTCCAGTGTGGCAAGTTCTGGCTCAGAACTGCAAGGAGTTCAAGAATTCTAGCTTTGACCTCAGCCATCTAGAAGATATCTCTCTCATGGTGAAAGGGCAGAATCTATTTTAGTTAACAGTTTGTCAGCTTGATTTATAACTTTTAGATATTTGGGTACACAGCAAATGGCTTTCCATTTGGATTCTTGCTCTGGACCCTGCAAATGTTAGGGGAGAGCTGCCCTTGAAATTAGTTCTGAGGAGGGGAGTCTCCTATTGTGGGTGAATCAGGTGACACTTGACGTCAACGCTGAACAATAGGTAGGAATTACTTAGGCAAGAAGGATGCATGTAGACTGAGAGGGATGGCAGAGCAAGGCAGGGCAGGGCATAGCATACACAAGAGACTTTAATGCATAAGCAAAGGCAAAGAGACCTCAGGTTGCCTGGTGTGTGTTTGGAACATAGCTTAGTTTGTTGTAACTTAAAGTGCAAGTAGAACAGAATTCACTGGAAAACTGATGAAGTTCAGCCTTCAGTTTTTTTCACTTGAATAGTTCCTGATGATCTCTGAGGGTTGCTGGGAGTTATGGAAGTTTTAGGTGGGAAGGGGAGGCCAGGTTGCAATCTAGAAGCATGTCTGTTTAAACATTTCTGTTTAAATGCCTAGAGACCTCCAGGAAAGGGACCTGCATTTTGAGGTTTCAACATTTGTTGTGATTTCTTTTTTTCACTCAAAAGACATGTTTACTTTTATATCTAATTTTGTTTCCTTTTTCTTAAAGAAGATTCCTTCCTCAAATTACAGTGCCTCAGGCCCCACAAAGCCTGGGTCTGCCCTTGGGTTTATTAAATCTGGGGAGATGAGGTTGGTGAAGCTGCAAGAACAAGACTTGATTCTTTGAAGGCCATGAAAGCCACCAAGGATTTAGGCAGGAAAGTGGCCTGGGTATTTTTGCATGGCGTATTTTCAAATGGTGGACCATTTGGAGACAGTTTTGGACTGGAGAGTTTTAGCAGTCCCCCAAGTCAGGATGTGTTCCTAACCTAAAGCAGTGGAGGAGAAAAATTTTACTGAGTAAAATTAGCAAAACTTTATATTTAGGTTAGAAACTTATCAAGAAAGAGTCAAGGATGGATTTGGCGTTTCTAATTTAAGGATCTTAATGGATGGAGCCTTGATTTAGGGATTAAAAAATAAAGTCAGTTTTAAATGTGTTGAATTTATATCTTCATAGGACTTCCCAGGTGGAGAAGGTGATGGCATCCCACTCCAGTACTCTTGCCTGGAAAATCCCATGGACGGAGGAGCCTGGTGGGCTGCCGTCCATGGGGTCACACAAAGTCGGGCACAACTGAAGGGACTTAGCAGCAGGACTTCCCGGGTAAGTGGTAACGAATCTGCCTACCAGTGCAGGAGATGCAAGAGACAAAGAACGATCCCTGGGTTGGGAAGATCCCTTGGAGTAGGAAATGGCAACCCGCTCCACTATTCTTGCCTGGGAAATTCCACAGACAGAGAAGCTGGCAAGCTATAGACTATGGGGCTGCAAAGAGTCAGACATGACCGAATGTGCACAAATACAAGAGATATATAGGTGGAAATCTCCAGCAGTCTGTTAAATATGTAATTCTGAAGCTTGAGAAAGACGACTGGGCTGGCTAGGGATATCTGTGTTGTGTGTGTGTGTGTGTGTGTGTGTGAGAGAGAGAGAGAGAGAGAGAGAGAGAGAGAGAGATGGGGAGTCATTTGCATTTTGAAACCATCAGAATGAATAAAGTCAATCAGAGAAAGCATTTAAAATCAATAAACCAATGAGCTGATGACAAGACTCTGAGAAACACAAGTGTTTCAGTAGTGGACAGAGGAGAAGGTACATTGAAAGACAGAGAAAAGTAAGAGATACTCAAAATTTTAGAAATCACAGACAGTTTTTCCAAGAAGAGGATAATTGACAGTGCCAATTAAGCAATGATATTAAAAAGGATCTACTAATTTAGCAACAAAGGAAGTCATTGGAGAGTTTTGGAGTAGGGTTGAAGTGGAGACAGAAAACAGCTCTAAATGGGTTGACAATTGACTTGGAAATGAGGAATGTATCTTTAAGAGTGCAGTTACTTGAAAGTTAAGACACACAAAAAGAGCATATTGTGCTCTGAAAGGGACTGAACATCAGGTGAGTTCTATCTATCCATCATTATCTATACTATATTTTGGCTGCAGATGGCTCACAGAGTAAGATTTCAGGGAGACTTGGGGGCAGGTATAATGCAAGAATCTTAGTAGGACTCATCTGCTATGCCTGGAGGTAATGAGATAAAGATGATTGATCAGTCAAGTAAAAGTGTTGGTAGCTGATGTTTCAGGCTTTGCTAAGGTGAGAGGAAGTGCATGGTGTGATTTCCTCAGAGGCACTTATTTCTCTGCTCAGATGATGTCACTAGGTTGAGTTTGGTGTTTTGCTGGAAGGAACAGCAGAAATTTATGCATGCAAGCAATGGAATGTTCTGGAGGTGAGAAAATACATGCTCAACCGTGAGCAATGAGGATGGAGGTTGGGCAGGGGAGAGAGAAACCAGAAAGCAACACCCAGGTGAGGCTGGAGAGATCAGAGCTTTGAGGAAGTTCACAGAGACGTATGAACAAAGAAAGGATGGGAAGGAGCTGGCAGGCAGAACATCTTGCTTAGAGAGAGCTATTGGAGTGGCAGAGGCACAATTGTGGGGGATGGTGATGAGTTGAGAATCTAGCTGAAATTGTTGACGTATGGTATACATGAGCAAGTTGGTTGGAAGTGAAAATTATTCAGTTTAAAAGGTTTTGAAACTTCAGATAGGAAGTAACAACTTCTGAACTTTGTAAGGTAAAATTTGAGCAAGAATGTAGAAAAAAGAGAGGAGGTCTCATGAATTTCCTTTATATTTTCAACATGGAGCTGTTACTAATATTAATTTGTTTAAAATGATTCCAATAATTCAATTAAGGTAGCAATCTGTGATTATTAGTCTATTTAGTAACATTAAATAATTAACTCAATATATAAATTTAATAAATAAATAATACATTTAATACATATGTCATTATTAATTTGTTGCTATTGGATGTCAATGAAAATAATGATGTTTCGCTTAGCATATTTTATGGCGTCTTGTTTTACTTTTAGTATATGTGCTGGAAATAGTGAGGGATTTAGAATCAGAAGAACTGATTTAGTTCCCATATCTGTTGCTAGTTATGAAACCTTGAGCCATGCATCTGCTCTCTGGGGGCTTCAGTTTCTTAATGTGTGTGTGTGTGTGTGCGCGCGCATGCACTCACACGTGTGTGCTCCATCAGGTCTGGTTCTTTGTAATCCCATGGACTATAGCCTACCAGATTCCTCTGTCCATGGGATTTCTCAGGCAGAGAATCCCTTCTTAATCTATTAAAGGGTATAATATCAATCCTTAAGGTGGTTAGCTGCAATGTATATAAACATATCTTTTTCTGAATCATTTCATGCTAGGTTAGACTCAGCTAGCCTGGTTGTTTCATTACTACTTGAGTATACTGAAAATAGCAAAGCCTCCATGTCCTCTCTAAGCTGGAGTCCTATCATATCTTGTAGCATTTGCTTGGCTTGTTGATTAGGCAGTAAACTTAAATTCACATATTAAACAAATATTCTTTAAAAATAGAATTTAGTAAACTAGAAATTTACTGTATATAAAAACATATAAAATTTTGACTTAGATTCTATGATGAAAACACTCTATAGCTCTGCTTAAAATTTTTATAAAGTTCACTGTTAAAATATTTAAAAATTGGTTATTTTTGGATAAATCTTTTTAAAGATAAGTTGAGATATTAAATCCTGCATTATAAACAGGCTGTTTATATGCCAGTATACTTTCTCTTATATAATTAAGCTTTTATTCAGAAGAGTGATTGTAAATCAGTGAATTAATAAGTGAAAAAATTTGATTTGGTAAAAGGAGATTAAGACATTTCCTACATTTCTGTGGCATCACTTTGCAGCAGGAAAGAATTCCTTTCCCCCATTTCTCCTCAATAGGATGTTGAGGAAGAAAGTGATGAAAAAAAAAAAAGAGAGAGAAGGGAGAAATTAGAAAGGCCGACTAGATCTGTCCCCTGTTTGGTGGGCGGCAGATAGAGGTGTAAGTGGGCAGTGGGAACCTGTTCTGGGTGCGTCCCAGTCTCAGGTTCTGTGGTGAAGGAGTTGGTATACTGGCTGTCTCTGGCCAATCATCTAGTCTGCCCATTTGTGGCCTGACTCAGGGTCCTTCCTGGTGGCACGCTCATCTCTCAGCCAAGATGGATTTCAGTATGAGTGTTTCTGGGAAATGTGCTCCCTCCTTTTGGCTCCTCCTGAATCCTCCCAGTTAGTTTTCAGTGGCAGCACCGCAATCCTCACGGGGGCCTCCTGTTGAGAGACAACTCATGTAAACGGTTATTGGTTATTACGGTTTATTATTGTGCCTGGCTAAGAATGGTGGTTTTGGTCATCAGTTCCCAAACACTGGAGAAGGCAATGGCACCCCACTCCAGTACTCTTGCCTGGAAAATCCCATGGACGGAGGAGCCTGGTGGGCTACAGTCCATGGGGTCACTAAAAGTCCCAAACACTACCTCCTTCAAAAAGTTGTGAGAACGAAATGGAGTGTGGGGAGAAGCAAATATTTCAGTGCCTGGAATACAGTAGAAGGTTAAAAGGTATTACTTAATTTTTTTGGCTCTTTAAGTGGCAATTGTATTTTGAGTTTAAAAAATCTGTTTTGAAAGTTTGTTAAGTTATTACTTACTGTTGATCAACTTGCCTGTTGATAACAGGTAAGAACCCGCCTGTTAAGGCTGTGGGAGCAGGTTTATTTTTTGACTTTTTGGAAAGGGGAGCATATATTTGTAAATTTTTCTAGGGACTTAGAAAACACCTCTTCTAGAAACATGTCCTTTGGACTCATCAACCACATTGTTTACCAGGTAAGTGACTATTCTAATTGCAAGCAAATCAGTTATGAAGAGGTAAAATTTTCTGTGTGTGTGTGTTCTCAATCAGTCAGTCGTGTCCCACTCTTTGCGACCCCATGGACTGTAGCCTGCCAGACTACTGTCCATGAAATTTTCCAGCAAGAATACTGGAGTGAGTTGCCCTTTCCTATCCAGGGGATCTTCCCAACCCAGGGATCGAACCCTCATCTCTTGCATCTCCTGCATTGGCAGGTGGATTCTTTACCACTGCACCACCTGGGAAGCCCCTAAATATTCCTAATGGTGTGTAACTTTTCAACTTGCAGATTTAATTTGGTAAAGGAAAGTAACAGCATATGATTGGTGGTAACAGGAAGAAAAAATGGAAGCAGAAGCTGGACTTTAACTAGACCAGGAAAACAAAGCCTGTCACCACCAGCCTCCTCTCCTGTTATATCATCTGACTCCGTGCAGAATTTTACAGTTTTTATATTACTTAGTCTTTTGGAATCAGTGATCACACTTCCATGAAATGCCAATTCCCTAGAGAAACACTGCAGCTGTTTTAAGAAAGCAAATAGCATAGCATTTTACTGTCTGGAAATAAAATAAACACAAAAGATTCCTGCTCATTGGAATGAATGAAGTACCACGTGGCTTACAACATTGAATTCATTGTTTAATATTAATGGTAAGATTAGGTATGTAAAGCAAGACCTTCTATTATTCCTACATGAATGCATTACAGTAAGACATAAGTGAATCTCAAAAGGAGAGGAATTTGGTTCATTTTCCATAAGCACCCAGAAATTCAGATGCTTATTTAAAGCTTATCTGAACTACCTAAACACAGTTAAGTCTGCAGATCTTAGCAGAGCAGATTGCATGTAAGATTGTCAGCAGTTATGCTGCCAACTCAGACACAAATATTGAGAAAAGAGACTTTTGCTGACATGCTTTGTTATTTCTAGATCTGTTACTATAAAACTAATAAGGGGAAAAATAAAATTCTTTATCCAAGTCAGATTTGAGAGTCAGTTCATTTCTAATCCTCCAAGATGACAATTCTTAGTTCATATTCCAATGAATTGTTGCTCTTAGATATGTGTTTGAGAAGTATTCAGTGCTCTGTTTTAAAAAGCTAACTGTTCATACAAGCATGAAGGATCGGAGTCCTAACAGGTTCACAGGTATATGTATCTATATTTGAGAAGGTAAGTTAGCAAGGTAATTTCAATGACTGATTATGTTCATACTGGCTTGCCCTTGCCACCCACCTCCCAATTTTGTTCCTCTGCAATGGAACTGACACATCATGACAGATGGGAACAGCAGGAAAGCCTATGACCTAGAATCATTTTGTAAGGTTCAGAAAAGAGCAGCAGACTCCCAAATAAAACTATAAATTTTTAAACCATGGACATAAATGTTACTCTCGAAATCCTCTCTCAAATCTGTTTTTAAATAATCAAATCTGATTACTTGAGGAGCTTTATTTTGTTTACTTCAAAGGTGAAGAATTTCTGGAATGGATACGGGACAGTGAAAAGAGGAACAGATGAGTTGATCTATTTCATAGTCTTAAATGGGGCAGCACCATTAAGCATTATAGGGATAGTATACAGGGCCTCCCAACTTTTCAGAAACCAGTTAATTGTTTGATATCTTAAAAACAAAACAAAACCCAGCCCCCCCAAAAAACTCCATTTGATTCCAAATATAGAAAGAAATTACAAAAGTGAGATTAACATTCAACAAACTATCTGCCATTTATTAATTTTTAATTTTATTATTTACAAAATTTCTTACATATGAAAACAATTTATGGGTGACACATTTTTCCCTTTTGAAGAATCCTAAAATGTGCATGGTAACTGCTGAGAAATCATAGCCAGCTGTGACTTAACTTAGTTTTTTTGTGGCCAAATAGTATCAAAAGGCATATTATAAGAATTAATAAAATTATTTATAGAAAAATTATGTTCAATGTAATTGAGGCATCATCTTAATATGTTTGATGTAATATAGTATAAGTCCTCCAAAAATAGAAGATGCAAGCCTAGGAATGTTTTGATTTGGCAAGAAATGGAGGAATCCTGATTTGAGAAAGAGGCATTCTAGATGCATGTAAAGTGCTGAAAATGTTTGTTTGCATGTTTATGCTCAACAGCTACAAGGTCTGAATTGCTATAGCTACAAACAGCAAACTGTGAGTGTGGATCTAAGAAGGAGACTAGAACTCTTTGAGTGTATATCCAATTAGTCTTGGGTTAAAGTTTGTGGTTAATGCATATTTGTTATTTCTTTTCTTTGTTCTTTTTGTATAATGTTTCCATTCCTTTCTTCAGATTTGTAAATACTGGTGTAAATAACTCTCCCTTGTTTATGTTATTCAATACCAATTTTTCTTAAAAGAGAACATGTAGAAAGGTACACACCATTGATTTTGAAATGTCTTTAGTACACTGAGTATTCACTGTCAGAAAGAGGCATGGTTTGGATTAAATCATTAGTGAATTATATCATGAAGTCTATAGGTTAAATATGTAGTAGATGACAATGACTTATGGTGATATGTTAAAGCTGTGTTAACTTTGCCTGGTTGTTAGGATAATTTTAGATTTTTGTTAAAATATTTTCAGATCCCACCCCTGATCTACTTAATCTGACATTTCAGGGGAGAGGTCTACAGATTGAATGCCATTGGGTGAGTCTTCTGATCAGGCTTGTTTGATAAACATGACATTAATCCAAGAGTCTCAGAGAACTTTGTTATTTGGTCTGAAAATGGAAATGCTTATTACGATAAAATCTGTTCTGAGCCACTCTTGAATTTAATCAGCTTTGTTCATTATAGCACATTGGTTATGTGGTTGAGAGCCAGTTAGTTCCTGCCCTTTGGTTGTGGATTATACCCCAGGCCCTGATTTATCATCTTACACTCATGTGGAAAAGAAAGACCTGATCAACAAAGTTGCAGACAGAAACTTCAGTAAAGTGTAGAAATTCAAAACAATTTCAAAACTTGTGCCATCTTATCAGAGGGTCATTGTTATTGTCATACAAGAGACAATACATTTAAGAAGAGAACTTCAATTCCCAGGAGTAGAGAGTAGAGAGTATCTACATTATAAAAGGATATTGGCAATACATCTGATGCAAAATGAGTTTGAAAACTAATTACCTAAAAGAGAAAGAAGAAATTTTGAAATGTGTAAAAATCTTTCCCATACTGTGATTTTTATTTTTATTTTTATTTTTTTAATAATTTTTATTTTTCAGTTTGTTTTGCTTTACAATACTGTATTCGTTTTGCTATACATTGACATGAATCAGCCACGAGTGTACATGAACTCCCAATCCCGACCCCCACCTCCCCCCTCCCGCCCCACACCTTCTTTCTGGATTATCCCCGTGCATCAGTCCCAAGCATCCTGCATCAAACCTAGACTAGCGATTTGTTTC
>SJXQ01004842.1:5317-149534 GCA_006408695.1 Aepyceros melampus | reverse complement strand
AAAGCAAAAATAAACAAATGGGATCTAATTAAAATTAAAAGCTTCTGCACAACAAAGGAAACTATAAGCAAGGTGAAAAGACAGCCTTCTGAATGGGAGAAAATAATAGCAAATGAAGCAACTGACAAACAACTAATCTCAAAAATATACAAGCAGCTTATGCAGCTCAACTCCAGAAAAATAAATGACCCAATCAAAAAATGGGCCAAAGAACTAAATAGACATTTCTCCAAAGAAGACATACGAATGGCTAACAAACACATGAAAAGATGCTCAACATCACTCATTATCAGAGAAATGCAAATCAAAACCACAATGAGGTACCATTTCACACCAGTCAGAATGGCTGCGATCCAAAAGTCAACAAGCAATAAATGCTGGAGAGGGTGTGGAGAAAAGGGAACCCTCTTACACTGTTGGTGGGAATGCAAACTAGTACAGCCACTATGGAGAACAGTGTGATTTTTAAATTATGTTGTTATTGTTTAGTCACTGCTGCTGCTGCTGCTGCTGCTGCTAAGTCGCTTCAGTCGTGTCTGACTCTGTGTGACCCCATAGACGGTAGCCCACCAGGCTCCCCCATCCCTGGGATTCTCCAGGCAAGAACACTGGAGTGGGTTGCCATTTCCTTCTCCAATGCATGAAAGTGAGAAGTAAAAGTGAAGTCGCTCAGTCGTGTCCGACTCTTAGCGACCCCATGGACTGCAGCCTAGCAGGCTTCTCCGCCCATGGGATTTTCCAGGCAAGAGTACTGGAGTGGGGTGCCATTGCCTTCTCCGTGTTTAGTCACTAGTTGTGTCCAACTCTTTGCCACTCCATGGATTGTAGTCCATGAGACTCTTCTGTCCATGGGATTTCCCAGGCAAGAATATTAGAGTGGGTTGCCATATCCATCTCCAGGGGACCCTCCTGACCCAAGGATAGAAAGTGCAGCTCTTGCATTGGCAGGTGGATTCTTTACCACTGAGCCACTTGACAATTCAGACAATATAAAAGCCCAATTCAAACAATATAAAATTAGGTAATGAAGTCAAGACCTATAATAAAAGAAATATATGTTGAAAAGGAGGAAGAAGAGGCAAAACATTAAAAAAAGGAATGAAAAATTGGCTTAGTTTTCCCTTCTTTGTGGGGAGGGTGCTGTTCTGCACAGTTTGTGGGATCTTAGCCCCCCAGTCAAGGATTTAACCTGGGCCACAGCAATGAAAGCATGAAGTCCTAACCAGTGGACTGCCAGGGAACTCTTAATTTTCCTTTTAATCAATATTCTTATGTACAAGATAGCCTCATGTTAAATAAAGATACGGTTCCATTTTCTGGGCTTTTATAGACATTTTACGCAGACTTTTATTCTTGCATTTGTTACCTTTAGTATAGTTATTCATATATCTTCCTTATCAAGTTTCTTGAGGTCCTTAAGAGAAGGACCATGTTTTATAAAAGTCCTTTTATCCCAAAATACTAAGATTAGCTCATCTAAAGCAACATAACAATATTTCATTCAATAATTGACAGATTGGATGAAAGAAAACATGGTTCTTTTCCACAAGGCTACACAATACAGACTGTAGATGAATAATTATTTTGCATTACTGAAATTAGCTCTATATTTAAGCTGTGGGCAGTTAATTGTTGAAGAAGTGTTTTCTCCCAGGCTAAATTTATCTAATAAGGTACAGCAGCTGTTCTAAAAATATTTAAATGCACCAACCATAGGGTTTTTAAACTTGGAAGAAATTATGTGTTATGAAAAAGAAATGTGGAATCTGGGAGTTCAACAGACCCTGAAGACAGTGTGGCATCATGATTAGTACTTGTACAAAGAGGTCTTCCAGCTCTGCTTGGAGGCCTCCACACTCAGTTCCGTGGTGCCAAATATGTTGGCCTCTCAACATCACAAAGAATTTCCTGATTCTGAACAGAAGTATCTCCTTTTTTTTAAAAAATATATTTTGTGTTGGGTGGGGTATAACCACTTAACAATGTTGTGATAGTTTCAGGTGAACAGCAAAGGGACTCAGCCAGACATATGCATGTATCCATTCTCCCTCAAACTTCTCTCTCATCCAGGCTGCTGCATAACATTAAGCAGAGTTCCATGTGCTATACAGTAGGTCCTTGCTATCCATTTAAAATAAATACATCCTTTTCTAACAGTTATTGTTCTACTCTATGGTGATCTACAAACCGCCCCTCCCCTAAACCAAAAACAATCCTTCTACACTGATGACCTTATAAACATTTCAGGAAAGCACTCATATACCTGCAAGGGTCCTCTTTTTCACACTTTTTGTATATTAGGAAAAAAAACCTGTTCAAAATCAGATTTGTCTGCACATGCAGTGTTCAGTGTTACTTGCTGTTTGTTGTCACTAATGTATTAATCAAAACAGACTAAGAAGGCCAGCAGAGAGCCAGGAATACTGCAGAAGAGGCTGACTATAGTGAAACTAAACAGGTGAAGCTTTCAGTCTGGAAAAAAAAGAGGATAAGAGTAAATATTATTCTTATGAGTAGGAATATGCAATTAATAATTCAAAAACTTTAAAAGTAGGGGATGTTTTGGAAGGGGGAAATTTCAAGATAAGTAACCAAAAATAGTACTCATACTATTTATACAATACTCTTAGGTAATGTTATTATCAGTTCAGTTCAGTCGCTCAGTCATGTCCAACTTTTTGCAACCCCATCAACTGCAGAATACCGGCTTCCCTGTCCATCACCAACTCCCGGAGCTTACTCAAACTCATATCCATAGAGTTGGTGATGCCATCCAGTCATCTCATCCTCTGTCGTCCCCTTTTCCTCCTGCCTTTAATCTTTCCCAGCATCAGGGTCTTTTCCAATGAGTCAGTTCTTCGTATCAGGTGGCCAAAGCATTGGAGTTTCACCTTCAGCATTAGTCTTTCCAATGAATATTCAGGACTGATTTCCTTTAGTCCTGAAGGACTAACCTTTCCTTTATGGTTAAGGTAAGTTCTTTTTTTCCCCACAAAGTTTTCCTTCATGGTTTTTTTGAGATCCCAAAATGGCAGAATAGAAGGACGTGCACTCCACTTCTGCAAGAACTACAAAATTACAACTCGCTGTTGAACAACCATTGACAAGAGAATGTTGGATCCCACCAAAAAAAGATACCCCATGCCCAAGGGCAAAGGAGAAGCCCCAGCAAGATGGTAGGAGGGGCAAAGTTGTGTTTACAATCAAACCCCATACCCACCAGAGATGCTTGGAGGGCTCAAACAAACCAGGACCCAGAGACCCCCACAAAGACTGAGCCAGAACTGTGTTCAGGTGTGCCCTGCAGAGGTATGAGTTAGCAGTGGACTGCCGCAGAAGTAGAGACTCTGGGTGCTCTGGCTACGGCATAAGCCCTCTCGGAGGAGGTCACCAATAACCCCATCATAGAGCCACCAGAACTTACACAGGACTGGGAAACAGACTCTCGGAGGGCACAAACAAAAGCTTGTGTGCACCAGGACCCAGAGCCAGACTTGCCCGTGAGTGTCCAGGAATCTCCGGCAGAGGAGTGGGTTGGCAGCGGCCTGCTACAGGGTTGGGGGCACTAAGTGTAGCAGTGGAAGGAGGGAATATAGCCCTGCCTATCAATAGAAAATTGGATTAAACATTTACTGAGCATAGCCTCACCCATCAGAACCAGACCCAGTTTCTCCCTCAGTCAGTCTCTCCCACCCAGAAGCTTTGATAAGCCTCTTACCCTTCACAACAGAGGATAGACAGAGTGAAAACCACAATCACAGAAAACTAACCAATCTGATCACATGGACCACAGCCTCATCTAACTCACTGAAAGTATAAGCCATGCCATGTAGGGCCACTCAAGACGGGCAGGTCATGGTGGAGAGGTCTGACAAAATGTGGTCCACTGGAGAAGGGAATCGCAAACCACTTCAGTATTCTTACCTTGAGAACCTCATGAACAGTATGAAAAGGCAAAAAAAGGACACTGAAAGATGAACTCCCCAGATCTGTAGGTGCCCAGTATGCTACTGGAGATCAGTGGAGAAATTACTCCAGAAAGAATTAAGAGACAGAGCCAAAGCAAAAAAACAATACCAAGTTATGGATGTGATTGGTGATGGAAGTAAAGTCCAATGCTGTAAAGAGCAAAACTGCATAGGAACCGGGAATGTCAGGTCCATGAATCAAGGCAAATTGGAAGTGGTCAAACAGGAGATGGCAAGAGTGAACATCAACATTTTAGGAATCAGTGAAGTAAAATGGACTGGAATGGGTGAATTTAACTCAGATGATGATTATATCTACAACTGTGGGCAAGAATCCCTCAGAAGAAATGGAGTAACCATCACAGTAAACAAAAGAGTCCAAAATGCAGCACTTGGATGCAATCTCAAAAATGACAGAATGATCTCTGTTCGTTTCCAAGGCAAACCATTCACTATCACAGTAATCCAAGTCTATGCCCCAACCAGTAATGCTGAAGAAGCTGAAGTTGAACAGTTCTTTGAAAACCTACAAGACCTTATAGAACTAACACCCCCACAAAAATGTCCTTTTCATTATAGGGGACTGGAATGTAAAAGTAGAAAGTCAAGACATACCTGGAGTAACAGGCAAATTTGGCCTTGGAGTACAAAACTTAGCAGGTCAAAGGCTAACAGAGTTTTGTCAAGAGAACACACTGGTCATTGCAAACACCCTCTTCCAACAACACAAAGAGACTCTACACATGGACATCACCAGATGGTAAATACTGAAATCAGATTGTTATATTCTTTGCAGCCAAAGATGGAGAAGCTCTATACAGTCAACAAAGACAAGACCGGGAGCTGACTGTGGCTCAGATCATGAACTCCTTATTACCAAATTCAGACTTAAATTGAAGAAAGTAGGGAAGACCACGAGACCATTCAGGTATGACCTAAATCAAATACCTTATGATTATTCAGTGGAAGTGACAAACAGATTCAAGGGATTAGATCTGATAGACAGAGTGCCTGAAGAACTATGGACAGAGGTTCGTGACACTGTACAGGGGGCAGTGGTCAAAACCATCCTGAAGAAAAAGAAATGCAAAAAGGCAAAATGGTTGTCTGAGGAGGCCTTACAAATAGCTATGAAAAGAAGAGAAGTGAAAAGCAAAGGAGAAAAGGAAAGATATACCCTTTTGAATGCAGAGTTCCAAAGAATAGCAAGGAGAGATAGGAAAGCCTTCTTCAGCAATCAATGCAAAGAAATAGAGGAAAACAATAGAATGGGAAAGACTAGAGATCTCTTCAAGAAGATTAGAGATACCAAGGGAACATTTCATGCAAAGATGGGCTTGGTAAAGGACACAAATGGTATGGGCCTAAGAGAAGCAGAAGATATTAAGAAGAGGCGGCAAGAATACACAGAAAAACTGTACAAAAAAGATCTTCACGACCCAGATAATCACGATGGTGTGATCACTGATGTAGATAGAGCCAGACATCCTGGACTGCGAGTCAAGCGGGCCTTAGGAAGAATCGCTATGAACAAAGCTAGTGGAGGTGATGGAATTCCAGTTGAGCTGTTTCAAATCCTGAAAGATGATGCTGTGAAAGTGCTGCACTCAATATGCCAGCGAATCTGGAAAACTCACCAGTGGCCACAGGACTAGAAAAGGTCAGTTTTCATTCCAATCCCAAAGAAAGGCAATGCCAAAGAATTCTCAAACTATGTCACAGCTTGTCATCTCACAAGCTAGCAAGGAAATGCTCAAAATTCTCCAAGCTAGGCTTCAACAGTATGTGAACTGTGAACATCCAATGTTCAAACTGGATTTAGAAAAGGCAGAGGAACCAGAGATCAAAGTGCCAACATCCACTGGATCATAGGAAAAGCAAGAGAGTTCCAGAAAAACATCTATTTCTACTTTATAGACTATGCCAAAGCCTTTGACTGTGTGGATCAAAACATACTGTGGAAAATTCTTAAAGAGATGGGAATACCAGACCACCTGATCTGCCTCCTGAGAAACCTGTATGCAGGTCAAGAAGCAACAGTTAGAACTGGACATGGCACAACAGATTGATTCCAAATTGGGAAAGGAGTACATCAAGTCTTGTATACTGTCACACTGCTTATTTAACTTATATGCAGAGTACGTCATGAGAAATGTGGGCTGGGTGAAGCACAAGCTGGAATCAAGATTGCTGGGAGAAATATCAATAACCTCAAATACGCAGATGACATCCCCACCATGGCAGAAACCGAAGAACTAAAGAGCCTCGTGATGAAAGTCAAAGAGGAGAGTGAAAAAGTTGACTTAAAACTCAACATTCAGAAAACTGAGATCATGGCATCACTTCATGGCAAATAGATGGGGAAACAACGGAAACATTGAGAGACTTTTTTTGGGGAGCTCCAAAAATCACTGCAGATGGTGACTGCAGTCATGTAATTAAAAGACTCTTGCTCCTTGGAAGAAAAGCTATGACTAACCTAGACAGTATATTAAAAAGCAGAGAGATTACTTTGCCAACAAAAGTCCATCATGTCAAAGCTGTGGTTTTTTAGAAAACCATAAAGGAAAGGTTAGTCCTTTAGGATTAACCATAAAGGAAAGGAAAACTGTAAAGGAAAAATGGTATTATAAGTAACTGTATTTATACAATGGTTGCAAAAATTGGGGTAAGAATCTTCTAAGAAGAAGAATTATAAAGAGGCCCCAAAATAGCTTAGACGCACTTGGTGGTGGCAATACACCAAGTTATGTTGGCAATACTACAATATGTTAATGGTCAAGTGCATAGTTTATAGATTTGGAAAGAACTGGGCCAAAATTTCACCTCATCATCTATTAGCTGTATGCTGCTGCTGCTAAGTTGCTTCAGTCATGTCTGACTCTGTGCAACCCTATAGATGCAGCCCACCAGGCTCCCTCGTCCCTGGGATTCTTCAGGCAAGAACACTGGAGTGGGTTCCCATTTCCTTCTCCAATGCATGAAAGTGAAAAGTGAAAGTGAAGTCGCTCAGTCGTGTCCGATTCTTCGAGATCCCATGGACCACAGCCCACCAGGCTCCTCCATCCATAGGATTTTCCAGGCAAGAGTACTGGAGTGGGGTGCCATTGCCTTCTCTGAATTCGCTGTATAATACTGGATAAATCACTTGAAGCAATGAGCATTTTAATTTCCTTATTTTCAAGATGAGAGAGATTATAATACCTATAGTTTTAGGATTATTGCAAAGATTAAATGAAAATATATATGTGTATGTGAAGCTTATCAAGGTGATTGGCACTTATCAGAGAACCACAGATATTAGCTATGATGATCACTGTTGTCGCTAGTATTGTCTTCATGTGGCACACCAGGCAGAATTTGGGGAGTGATGTGGATTGATTTGGGGGAAATATAAAATGTCATTTCTTCCCCTGATGCATAGCCTCTGGGCCATATTGGAGGACTCTGGGTCTAGTGATTAGATTCTGGTGGTTATTTTAACTACCCTCTCCTTTAGGTTACCTGTCCTAAAATTTTAGGAATCTTACTTTGTGCAACAGTCAACTTTACTGAAAATAATCTGACATTAATAGATATAAAGTGTAGGAAATTTCTGAGACTTTACTTATTTTATCATTATAGAAGTTTGAATGAAAAATTAAGGAGTAAAGTTAGTTTCATCAAGAAAAAGCAATTGACTGTTTTCCAAGAACTCGCTTGCTCCTTGAAAGAAAATTTATGATGAGCCTAGACAGAATATTAAAAGCAGAGACACTACTTTACCAACAAAGACCCATATGGTCAAAGACATGGCTTTTCCAGTAGTCATGTATGGATGTGAGAATTGGACTGTAAAGAAGGCTGATGCCAATGAATTGATGCTTTTGAGCTGTGGTGTTGAAGGCTCTTGAGAATCCCTTGGACTGTAAGGAGATCAAACCAGCCAGTCCTAAAGGAAATCAATCCTGAATATTCATTGGAAGGATTG
This sequence comes from Aepyceros melampus, assembly GCA_006408695.1. Lineage (NCBI taxonomy): Eukaryota > Metazoa > Chordata > Mammalia > Artiodactyla > Bovidae > Aepyceros > Aepyceros melampus. Next base: position 141,596 of record SJXQ01004842.1, on the reverse strand, counting down.
ATGCTGAAGCTCTAATACTTTGGTCACCTGATGCAAAGAGCTGACTCATTTGAAAAGACCCTGATGTCGGGCAATATTGAAGTCAGGAGGAGAAGGACACAACAGAGGAGAAAATGGTTGGATGACATCACTGACTCAGTGGACGTGAGTTTGGGCAAGCTCTGGGAGATGGTGAAGGACATGGACATCTGGTGTGCTGCAGTTCATAAGGTTGAAAAGAGTCAGACATGACGGAGCGAATGAACAAGAACAGCAAACAAGAGCCTGCAAAAGTGGTGAGGTCTTGGCCTGACCCTTTCCTGACCAATTTAGACACTTCACTGGCCTAGAGCTTATCAAGTTCAGTGATCCTGATTTGTGCTACTGAAGCTCACAGATGACTAATATACAAAAGCAGAATACCAATGTGTTAGTTTATAGTAAATAAAGCACAAGTGAATTGTTTTTTAACTGAATGACCTTTTTTACTCATGACCTCTCTGTCTGGTCATGTTATTTGAGAAGTAGAAAGCATGAGAGAAGGTTAGTTTTATAATTTTACAGTAGATTTATATAACATCTGTTTCTATTTGTTTTTTCCCCATTTAGATAAAATTCATAAACTAAGGTACAGTCAAAGTTTTTTGGCTATTTCTTCTCCAATCCATTTTATATTTATTATATACTCTCCCAGCATGCAAGCTTGTTTCTAAGTTCTTGGAAAGGAGTGGAATTGTGGTGGTATTGGTAGTGAGCTTGTTATTAACTCTTTTCTATTATCCATAGACATAAGAGGAAGGGCTTCCCGGGTAGCACTAGTGGTAAAGAACTTCTCTACTGATGCAGAAGACATTAGGAGACTCAGGTTCGATCCCTGGGTCAGGAAGATCCCCTGGAGAAGGGAATGGCAACCCACTCCATACACTTGTATATTTGTCTGGAGAATCCCATGGGCAGAGTAGCATGGTGGGCTACAGTCTATGGGGTCAGAAAGAGTCGGACGCTACTGAAGCGACTTAGCACGTTCCATAGACAGTTCTGACAAATAAAGTTCTTTAGTTATAATTCAAAATTAAATTAGGTATGTAAGCTTTTATGAGAGCAAATGGGCAAATCACACAACAAAACAAGTAAAAAGAGAATCTAACAATGACATCTAATTGCAATTTTTCTTGGCAAATGCTGTTGACAAACATAAATTATTCCATATTGACCGTATCAGGGAATGGAGTACTTTTCACATATGTTGAATGTTTCAGTTGATATGATTTATATTAGCTCTGCCTCAAATCTCCATAGTAAGACACATTTTTTTTTTTTAAGCTACACAAATACAGTTATTTAAACAGTCTCTGTTAACAACTGCCATGCCTGCCTTTTCATGCTAATGAAACTAAGGCTATGGCATCTGCTGCTGGTCAAGTATTACATTTGGGTCGAACTAGGATGTAGGTACCATGACAAAACTGTTAACAGATCTGGCCATTAAATGCAGGTCAAATTTCCTTTTCATGTTTGAGCTGAGCCTGGAAAATAAAGGAGAAGGCAACAATTTGCTGAATTACTAAGTGTGTACCATAGCAAATATGTATGGCATTTTAAGTTGTAATCTTGGGTGATCAGCTCCATGCCATCATCCAACATATAAATTTCAGTTTTAGTGACTTGAATTCAAATAATTACTATGTTGTGAATGTAGGAAGTGCTCTGTACTTAATCACTTCTCATCATAAAAACACTTTAAGTAGGATTAAGGGACCAGATTAAGAATGGTCCATTATTAGCAAGTTTTCACACTGGCAAATTGCACCTAGAATGTATTCCACTTCTCCCAAGAAATTTCAGTTATCAAAGAGAAGTTAAGTTAGCAGCAGAAGTTGCTGTATTTTTCAGTATTAATGCAATAATTTATCCATTAGATGTACCACATAGAACAAAATATGCTTTGCAGATCCCAAATTTTGACTTGTTATCTTCTAGAAAAGCAGATGCCTTTAAAGTGTCTGTAAAAGCAAACTTTTGAATTTTTGTAACCCTCTTCTCCCTTAAAAAAATATATATATATAAAGTTTTAACAGATAAATAAACATAAAATAATAAATAATCATAAAAGATACTCCATACAGAAGCATAAATAATAAAATGAAAGCACCTGTCATTTGTGAATGCTGTTTATCTTTGTTTTATTGAGTCTCATGAGAAAACAGATGTAACTAGAGTTGCAAGACAACTGAACATTTTCATCAACTTCTAAGCTCTCAAAGTTTTTGTTGCTTATATGACATTGAGTTTCATCCTTCAAATAATTGAGATGCTTGAATAGGATGGGTTGATTTTACTGAAATAACTTCCTCAATCAACAATGCTTTATTTGACTGCTGATTACATTCCTTTATAGAAATATTCGCTCAAAATTTCTCTCTTTTTAAAAACTTCTCAAATGGATCAATGATGAGAGAGAAGTTAATTTGCTCTTGAAATGAGAGAATATTCCTCTGAAAAAGTGTGTGTGGATGTTCATGCATTCACTTGTATGTGGCTCTTACAAATTTATAAAGTGACAAATTCATGTTTTAAGAGTAAAAGATGGATACAATACCAGAGCCATACCAATAGCTAATATTCATTTTTGTATTTTAGAAAATAATCTCACATATAAAAATCTTGTGAAGTTGATTTTATCCTCATTTTACAGATAGTGAGACAACATTCAGAGAAGTTGAACCACTTATTCCCTTTTTAAAAATGTCTTAAGACATATAGACTAGTGAGTGTTTTAAGACTTTTTTTTTGTTTGTTTCCTTCAGATAACAATTCTACACTCCCTTCTATCTTAACTCTGTAAGTTCAGTTTAGCCAACCAAATACTTAATTTGCTTGTTAATACATCATCCCATGAAGTTAACTTATATTTTTTGGATTTTGAACATCTGTTTTCATTTGACTGTAACCTCCAAGAAGGCAGGATATTTATCAGCTCTGTTCAATGCTATATTTCAGTCCATAGGTTGGTGCTTGACATATAAGGGATTCTCAATAAATATTTATTGACTGAAATAATAAATGAATGAGCACCAACTAGGTGCCTTGTACTCAGCTGGGAAATGGGGCCATCAAGATGAAAGAGATCTACTCCTGCCCTCCAAGAACAATCAACTTGCCACGTATGACCTTGATTGAAGATGCTTTCCATCTATAGTCTGTAATTCTGCCAACTTGCAGTTCTCTTTTTCCTGTCCTCCATACCTCCTATCTCTGTGGGACACCAAGTCACTGTTGCCATTGAGGTCTTTATTTGAATAGAAAAGTGTTTTCTTTGGTTTGTGTTCCATCATTCTTAGACACACATATCTTTAGAATTAATGTCTGTCCTAAATTACTAGAAGTAAGGTGGACGTGAGAGGACCGGGAGGCTGATGTCTGCTCACTGTAACAGTTACTCTTTGAAAAACGTGGATGCCCAGTCGTATCTGACTCTTTGTGAGCCCATGAACTGTAGCCCACCAGGCTCCTCTGTCCATGAGATTTCCCAGGCAAGAACTCTGGAGTGGATTGCCATTTCCTTCTTCAGGGGATCTTCCCAAGCCAGGGATACAACCCATGTCTCCTGTGGTTCCTGCACTGTAGGCAGATTCTTTGCCACTGAGCCACCAGGTACATGATAATTGGGAAGGTCAGTTTAAGAATTTCTCTTTCCGCTAAATGAGATAATGTGTATATCTATTTTTCACATATGTTTTCCTGGCTGAATCAACCGATTGATAATACTAGAATACTAGCAGAGGCTTGGACTTTCTTAATTACAGGTTGCTGATAGCTACATGCTTTTAGGTGAGCTTCCTAGGCTCAGTGAAACTCTGAAGTGCACATAATCTATATTACTACTGAGAGGATTAGATGAAGTGATGTGTGTGATCAGACACCTCCAGGTACCACTTCAAGTCCCCACCCCCAGCTCATCTCCTTCCGTCCCAGCTCGTGCAGGTCACCGGCTGGAAGGGAATCACCTTCACACAGGTGCACCTTAGCAGTGTCTCCCCATGCCTGCACCCAGTACATTCCCTGCCTGCCCTGAGTTTCTCCTCTTGATGCTGAGGAGGGCGGAGCCATGGGACCACTGCTCAGGACCAGCAAACAACTTGGGGCAAGTAATCAGCCCTGTGGCAAACTTTGACAATTAAAAGTTGCAATTACAAAACTTTTGTAGAATGATGCAATACAATTAAGCAATCAGTTCCTCTTAGAGGTGACTTCCTCCTTGCCTTTGTCCCTCACAGCTGCTCTCCAGGATTGTACCCCTTAATAAATAAAGTAGCTGCCGGTGAACTTTTGTGTCAGGCATTGCTTTCTCTACTTAGGCAATCTAAGATCGAATGTCGAGCTGGCTATAATAGGTGCTGAATATTTGTTAGGATTATTATAAGCTAAGACTCATAAGATTAGTATATGCTGATGTCAACAAAAACAGGTATAGGTAAAATTTTATTTAACAAGGTAGTTTTTTTTCCCCCCAAAACTCTATAATCATTACAATGTTTACCAATTTTTCCCTCTGTTTAACACTCTTTTTGTTTAAAAGACGCTCAGTCGTGTCCGATTCTTTGCGACCCCATGGGCTGTAGCCTAGCAAGTTCCACCATCCATGGGATTTTCCAGGCAAGAATACTGGAGTGGGTTGCCATTTCCTTCTTCAGGAGATCTTCTCCACCCAGGGATTGAACCCAGGTCTCCCACATTGTAGGCAGAAACTTTACCATCTGAGCCACCAGAGAAGTCTTGTTTAAAAGACGTATACCTTTTCTCTAAATTGAAGTTCTTTTTTTACTGTTATACATTCACTTGATGGCTCATCACATAGTCTCATCAACTGCTCTCTTATATAAGATTCTCCAGTTATTTTATAGGCATGTCATTGGAGTTTTCTAACAACAGTTTTTTAATAACAGGGCTCATATAATTTCTTTTTTTGTGTTTTGGAAAAACTGCTTAGAATAGTGCCTACCACAGCCATCTGAGTCATTCATTTTTATGCAGATGTAATGAGGACCTTTTTGTTTTTCTAAATGAATAAACTGACTCATGTTTTGGTATTTCCATTATTAATAGGAGTCATAATTCACTGGGTTGCAATGCTAAACAAATATAAGCTATTCGAGAGAAGATAGCGATTGTGCTTTAAAGTCATGTTAACAAAGTGCCAAGATGATTTTGTCAAACGGAGTGTTAGGAGCTGTGTGTTGTCAGTAATTGTAAAGGAATAAAGCCCTGCCAGTGCAGGCATCAGAAAAGCTGCCAAAGCTGAAAAGTACCTGGCTAGGTTTTAAAGGACAGGAATACAATACTCTTACTAAGACACACTTTATAGAGTCCAATTCACAGCCAAGGAAAACAGCTTTTGGAGCTTTTGGGTGTCCATAAACAGCTAGATGAATGCAAGGAAGCCAAAACCCGGGATGAGTGGGGTATTTAAATGCTCAACTTGTTCAGCTGCCACGGTGTCCTCCCTGTACTCCGATGCGCTGGCTGGCACAGACTGAACCAAGGAACGCCCTATGTGTTAGTGATTGATGGAAGATCTACACATGGGGGGCAGGTAGAGGACGCTAATGAATGCTCAGTCAGTTGTTATGTTGTAAATTATGAAAAAAAATCTGGTCTGTTTTCTCAAGGTGATCATAACGCATGTGGCTAGAGAAAGGGGGAGGACAGTCCAGTGGTGACCCCGAGATAATGTCTTGTGGTCACTCCGGTCCTAGGCGACAATTGCCGTTGATAAGCCAGTTCAAGCATTTTCTTAGCCAAGACACTTCATAAACTTTGCCAAGAGAAAAGGGCATGTGGCAGTAAGTTGTAAAGTGATAAAAAGCAGACATGGGTGGAAAATATTTTATCAAGAAAGATAACATAAAGAAATTATATGAATATGATAACAGGACAACAAAGAATATTTTACAGAAAAAATGTTGTAGTGTTGCCAACTATGAAGGCAAAATGAATGAAGAGCAAATGGGTTGTATTTCAAACACATACATTACACTGAGCAACATTTACATTTTACTACCCGAGTCACATTTTTTGACTGATGCAATAAAATTTGCAAAATACAAAGGAAAACATAGGATTTATATCTTTTTTTAAACTTTAAATTTTAAATGGATTTTCTGGTTAACTGTGCCATAAAAAACGTTTTTGAAATGTTCTGAATCATATTATAGTTCTGAAGAAGCACCACTCTGTTTACAACCAGCACAGAAATATGAAATTTCCTATGGTTATTAGACTATTAAGTAATCCTAAACGTTTCTTAATGGAGAGATTTTATGCTTTAATACGTCAATAATTATTATATCTAAATGATTCATAGTGATTAGAATAGTTTAGGAGGACTTCATGGATCATAAATTAGGAATATTTTTATGATTCATAGAATTTCTCCTATATATGATGAGCTAGTTCTACTTTTATTTTACTTGGTTCAACTTCTATTGGTAGAACCCCAAATTGAGAGGAGATACATGAAATATGAAACAAAAATGATTTTCTCTGTTTTTTTGGTCTCATTTTTTGTTTGCTTCAGGCTGTTTAGATACAAAAACTCAGCTAAAAGTAACTTTGATTTGGTTTAGTAAATAGAATTTTTTTTTCTAAACAGTCATTACCTTAAAGCTAGTATAGCAATACTACCACCTAAAATATATGTAAATCACCATATATAAATAAATCACCATATATAAATCACCTAAACTCAAAATAGCATTTCATTTCCCCCGCTATTTGAACACTTACTTTGTTTTAGTGAGTATAATTAACTGTTAAGCAGAGGGAAATTTCTTCTCCCCTCTTCACTCTGCTGAGTGTTAAGAGTTAGAGAGATTAAAAAATTAATTAAAATAAAAAATGAATTCTAAAATGTCTTTCAAAATGTTTTTTGACTCCAAAATTTTGTCATTGCTTTGAGAATGTGAATCCTGTTCCTAGCATCAACAAGCCAGGGATTTTTCTATTAAATGGAGTATTTTAGCAGAGTAGACCCTGAAAGTTGCTTGAGGCACTATAATTTCAAACAATTCTCTAAGAGCTTTAAGAGCAGAACCAGGGGCATCAGCTCAGAGTGTCTCTATGTGCGGATTTATTTTGGTGCACTGTTGTTCTAAAACAGAAGCCATGGTTAAAATTGGTCTAAAATAATGTACGTTTTAAAGAAGTTTTACTTTCAGTTGAACATCTTTTAAAATTTTGTCTTTCAAATTAAAAGTGAAATGATATGACTTTTGAAATTCATATAGAATTAGGAGATTAATGAGTGTGGAGGGGGCAAAAGACCCAAGTTGATTTATAAAACTGACTGTGGTCTTAGCAAGGGCTATTCCACTTTTATTAAACTTGGGGAGAATCTTGTACCTGACAAAGAGTAAAAAATCTACAGCATACAGGCAGTGACATTTCCTATAATGTATAAAATGGAAGTTGAAGAATCCCTGGAAGTTTCTGAAGTTCAATGCTTAGTATGCTGGGAACCAAAGGTAGTTTGCATTCCAATATATGTAATAATTTCTTTCTTCGGACTCTCAGTCCTTGTATTGCTCTGTTTCTCTCAGCTCTGTTAGCTGTCCTGGTTCTCTGCAGGAACCAGGAATCCAGAGCTGCCCCAACCACCACTGTCCTTAGGAGACTTGCTGTGTGACCTCAGGCCCCTTCCCAGCCTGGCTGGACCGTGGTTTCCTCATCTGAACGGCAAGTGACGCAACTGGAACTATTTCCCAGAGTGTCTCTAAGATCCGTTACTGTCTTATACAGGAAAATAAATACAAGAGGCAGCAGCAGAGCAGTGCTGCTTATGTGAGAGATTAGTCTCTTTACGAATGAAATCTTGATAATGTTACAGTTGTGTTTAGAGCAAAGAAATAAATGTCGAAAAGGTCTTTTGAAGTTTTTCTTTCTTTTTTTCTTTCTCTCAGCTTTAGAATCAAGAAATATGTGAAGGATGTTAGCAGTGAAATAGTATTTGAAGCTGGGATGAAAGACTGGCTCTGCTTCTCATTAGTTAGTAGGGGTTTTTGGGTTTTTTTTTTTTTTGGTGGTCTTTCCTAGGTGGTACCTAGTTACCAGGGTTTTAGTTTTTCTTATGTTTTCTGGAATGACCACTTGTCCAGTTCTTACCCAGCCTCGTTTGGAGCCCTCTTCCCATAGGAGGTTTCTTCAGGCAACACAAGTAACTGGGGCTATCGCCTTTCTAGAACAAACCTTTCTACTTCATTATCTTTTGCCGATCATCTGTCAATTAAGCATCTTCTACTTTATAATTATTACTGCAGCTAGAATTTATTTATGTCCATGTTTTTATTCCTCAACCAAAACACAGACTCTCTGAAGGGGTATCATGAGGTTGTTATGACCTTAGCTTTTGAAGTCAAGATTCCGGAATTCAAATCTTGTCTTGACTTTCTTCTTCTTATAGGATCTCATGCACGTAATCCCAAGTCTAAATTTCTCACCTCTAAAATGCACATAATAGAATCCACCTTTGTTGTTCTGAGCGCTTTTGTGATAACCCATGTAAAGTACTTAGCAAAAGATTTAGTGCCTAGGAAAGCCTCCATTACTAGTGGTTTTTGAAGAAGGGGATGGATCTTAGCAGTTCTTTGTGCATCTGTGTGTCTCCCAAGTGCCTGGTATCCCGCAGGCATTCTATTCATAATTGTTATCAATTTATTTTATTGACATCTTTTCAGATGCTTGTTTTTATATGTAACTTCACTTCTCAAGCCATTATAGTTTGGCTAACATCAGGGAGCAAGAATATAGTATAAAAGAAGAGCTTGAATTACATTAGAAGGAGGAATAAAAATAGACTGAGCCTCCACCAGGGGAGTCGGTGCAACACCTGCCCCTCACATTCCTTCCAACTCAAAGAGGTGATGAGAGGTACATGGTTTCCTCTAAAAGGACATTCAGTTTCTCTACCTCAGGATCTCTGCCTTCTCTGGCTCCCCATGCAAGCGTGGCATCCTAAGTATTGCCTAATTGTTCTCTAATTCTTGAGGATTGTATTTTGAAATTCTTGCCATGCACAACGTTGAACTGGCTGTTTTTGAGCTGATAAAGCTGACCAGGCCATTCCCTTGCAGCAGGTAATTCTCATCAATGCATCCCGGTTCTCATCACATTAGGGTGAATTTCCTCCCTCATTTGGGACACTCTTTGGGCTCTGGGTCAGTCATAATAGACAAGGTAGTGTTAAAGTAGCAAACAACCCCCAAATGTTGGAAGCTTATAGTAAAAGACAATATATCTCTGGCTCAAATTTTATGTCCATCATGGGTCATCTAAGATCTCTGAAGCATCATTTTCCCCTATCCAGGCACCTGCTTAGAACATTGGCCAGAACCATGAAATGGGGAAAAAGTAACTTGATACTACTACACCAGATATTAAAGCTCCTACCCAGAAGTGACACTATATTGCTTCTGCTCACATTTCATTGGCCAAAGCAAGTCAAGAGGCCAAATTTGACTTTAAGGTGATGGAGACGTATAATCTTCCTTGCTGTTCTTGTTGTCGCTCAGTCATGTCCAACTCTTTACAATCCCATGGACTGCAGCATGCCAGACTTCCCTGTCCTTCACTGTCTCCCAGAGCTTGTTCAAACTCATGTCCATTGAGTTGGTGATGCCATCCAAGCATCTCGTCCTCTGTCCCCTTCTTCTGCTTTCAATCTTTCCCAGCATCAAGGTCTTTTCCAATGAGTCAGCTCTGCATCAGGTGGCCTTCCAACCTGACCTCTGCAAGCTCCCACAGTCATTGTGCAGAATAGACTTTTTTTGGAACTTGTGCCACAAACATACTGTTGATTACAGGGATATGTACAATTATGCTTTATTTTCCTTTAAATGAACAATAATGACAATTTTAATAGGGAACACTTGTTTTGTGCCTTGAACTGTTCTAAGTGCTTTATATAAACTAACATATTTAATCTTCACAACAAGCCTATGAGGGTAATGCCATTGTCATCACTATTTTGCAGATGGGGCACATGAGTCTCAGAGAGGTTAAGTCAGTCACACAAGGTTATTCAGCTAGAAAGTAATAGCACTGAGATTTGAGCCCTGTGAAGTTGAGTGGTCTCAAACAAATGGTATAAGTATAATATTTAGCACAGTAGTTAGGATATACTAAGTTTCCCAGACATGATCACTGCTGCCGCTGATGCTCAAATTGGCAAGCTTAACCTTTTCTTCTTCCAAAGGATTGGGATGTATTTTTCATATACTAAATCTTCAGTCTTTGCAGAATTACTGTAAGATTGGTATGAGCCAGGCAATGCCACTGCCATTTAATAGGAGATAGAAAAACTGATTGTCCACTTAGGCTTGTGTATTCTCTTTTCTGCAGTTGATCCATTGATGTTGTGCTACATCCAAATGCAGTGGGGGCTTTACCCAGAAAGGATATACTTCAATATGAGCAGGCTTATCTCAGTGTGCTACTTCTCCAGCTATTCAGGAATACAAAGCTAATTTTGTAGGTGATATTATATTCTCATCTCATGCTTTATATGCAACCTCTATCCATGTTAATGGGAATTTTTTTGTGCTTACTCTAGGGAAAATTGATTCCAATTATTGAGTATAATTTATTCCAACCCCTTGATGGAATAATTTATACTCTGGAGATACTCTTGAAATGTGTAGCCAATAGGGAACTCTATTTATACATAAGTTTTTACACATCTTTCAATTAAATAAGAAATCCAAGTGCAAAACCCATCACTCAAGGAAAGCATATGAGTTTGTAACACTCCCGAGAGGTTTCTTGGTCCATAAACCAATAAATGGATTACACTTACAGAGCAGAATTCTCCTTTTAGGTCCCATGTGAAGCGCCTATTGACTTACCTGGGAGGTGGCTCACGGGGGATGTGAGGTACTATAGGCTGCAAGGAGCGAAATGGTCACTTTTTCATATAATTGATTTTAGGGTTTCAAGTATTGATTGTTATAAAGAATATATTTATTAAGATACAATCTATTTCATGTATAAATACACATCTACTTGGTTATAAATCCTACAGACATTAGGCTTTTTAGCAAAGAAATGTGAGTGTACTCTTCTAACATCAATATAAAAAGAGGTTTCGTGTTTCTGTATACATATAAATATATATATATGAAATAATAGGATAAGCTCACTAGGTAGATTTTATTATAGTAGTTACATAGTATAGTTTTAATGTGAGAAAGGCAATATTACAAAATTTTTTCACCACATTCTGGAATTTCAGGAAAAATGAGAAAGTTTCTTTATTGTATCAAGTGTTGCAGTTTATATTTTAACCCAAGTTGTATTGTTTAGAATAATAAATGGTAAAATGGTTTAATATAGATCTCAGTCAGTTTACCATACTTTTTTCAAGATGGCTGCTCTGCAGTGAAGTGGCTTCAGTTCAGTTAGTCAGTTCAGTTGCTCAGTCATGTCGGACTCTTTGCGACCCCATGAACTGCAGCACGCCAGGCCTCCCTGTCCATCACCAGCTCCTGGAGTTCATTCAAACTCATTGAGTCCATGATGCCATCCAGCCATCTTATCCTCATCTCAGTCCCCTTCTCCTCCTGCCCCCAATCCCTCCCAGCATCAGAGTCTTTTCCAGTGAGTCAACTCTTTGCATGAGGTGGCCAAAGTATTGGAGTTTCAGCTTTAGCATCATTCCTTCCAAAGAACACCTAGGACTAATCTCCTTCAGAATGGATTGGTTGGATCTCCTTGCAGTCCAAGGGACTCTCAAGAGTCTTCTCCAACACCACAGTTCAAAACCATCAGTTCTTCGGCTCTCATCCTTCTCCACAGTCCAACTCTCACATCCATACATGACCACAGGAAAAACCATAGCCTTGACTAGACGGACCTTTGTTGGCAAAGTAATGTCTCTGCTTTTTAATATGCTATCTAGGTTAGTCATAACTTTCTTTCCAAGGAGTAAGCATCTTTTAATTTCATGGCTGCAATCACCATCTGCAGTGATTTTGGAGCCTTAAAAACCCCTTAAAACTCTGTTTAGCAGAAAAGTTCTGTTGTAATATTTATTTGAGGAGAAAATAAAAACATCATTTTAAAGAGCTGCTGTTATAGAGAAATTTATGAATTATGTGGCTCTCTGATTCTAGAATAAACAAGTATGATTTTTGAGAGTTCCAAACATAATTTGCATTTATGACCCAAGTATTTTTTATAAGTCTTGGAGAGCCCAACTCATGGTTTTGTGAGTTAAAAGTTTCTAATTTAGGACTTTCCCAAGACAAGTAACATTTATGATATTAAAAGAATACTTTCAAATTTTGTAGGAACTAGTATTTTCTAGTGTAGAAATATTTCCAGGGTCTTTGTGAAAGTATTAGTTGCTCGGTTGTGTCTGACTCTTTGTGACCCCATGGACTGTATAGCTCACCAGACTCCTCTGTCGATGGAATTCTCCAGGCAAAAATACTGGAGTAGATCATCACGCCCTCCTCTTGGGGATCTTCCTGATTCAGGGACTGAACCCAGGTCTTTGAGAGGCTAAAAATCTCTTTTCTTGAGTGGTAAATATTTGGATAGGCATATAGGATGCTTATTTTTTTTCTGTGTATGCTGGTCTTTAATGTATTAGTAACAATGATTCTATATAGCATATAACAATTAAGAAGTATTTGTTTCTTGAATATGAAACATTTGATATATAAAGCAAAATACAATCTTCCAGTCCATTTTCCTTGCCACCTGCTGAAGTCAGCAGTGGTTATTTTTAATAGAATGTTCAGATAATTTGTTTGGCCTTCATCAGCTGCCTTTATCTTCTGCTAAGTCACTTCAGTCGTGTCTGACTCTGTGCGACCCCATAGACAGCAGCCCACCAGGCTCCCCCGTCCCTGGGATTCTCCAGGCAAGAACACTGGAGTGGGTTGCCATTTCCTTCTCCAATGCATGAAAGTGAAAAGTGAAAGTGAAGTCACTCAGTTGTGTCTGACCCCCCACGACCCCATGGACTGCAGCTCACCAGGCTCCTCCACCCATGGGATTCTCTAGGCAAGAGCACTGGAGTGGGGTGCCACCGCCCTCTCCGGTTATCCCTTCTGAGCTAGTCCTTATTTTTGCAAAACTCTCAGTGAATTTGTCATCTGCTCTTTTAATATAAAAAAATGATATCACATTTGCTAAAGACATTTTTAAACTAGAGGCATAATTCCTAGTGGCAACTGCAGAAAGGTGAGCAGCCACACAAACACTCCTGGGCACACACCATAGTGGCATATGGTCCCTTTGTGTCATTTCTCTTGGGCCTTAGAAATGTGCTAATAAAGTTTTGAACATCTTTTCTGCCCACAGTCCAGTCTGTTGCTTTCTCTGCTGGGGCTCCCACTTGGACTTTTAATGGAATGTCCAGTTGATGGTTCTGCGACTGTTGACAGAAGCAGAACATAGGAATCCAGTTGCCATCTACTAATTCTGGCCTCTCCTTTTCCAACAGTATTTGATTTCTTTTTCTCAGTGTTAGAGAAATACTGGGGCATGCTGACCTGTAAAAAGGCATGTAATGGAGAGAGAGAGAGAGCGTACAATACACACACACACCCCACACAGATAGGCATTCCTTTGGTCAACTTACCTCAGTTGAATGCCATCAAACCTCTTGTAATGGTATGTAAGAAAATATCAAACTTTTCTTATTCCTTGAAAAACAGACTGTGAAAAAAAATACTTTTTCAATAATATGTTTTGAATGTTAACCGGTGGCCTCTTAAATTGTGAGAAGCCAAGTGCCATGAATTTTATTGTACTATGAAGGGTATCACATTTAGGCATGTGTTAAAAAATTAGTTTAAAGTGATCTCACTATATGGAGAAATCAAGTACTACTTTTAGTTTTTTTATTTTTAAGTTCAAGACAATATTTTTCTTCAATAGCAAAACTATTTTCTACTTAAGTTTATTTAATAAGTAATAGCAGTGCAAAAGCATAAATAACTGTGTCATAATAAACTGTCATGTCCAAATTCGTTCAGTGTCTTGTTTAAGGTTACACAAATAGTTAGTGGTAAAATCAGGGCTGGGATCCTGATTTTGTGATCCCCAGTCCTGCATTCTTTCCATCCCAGCTTGAAACAAGCTCAAGTGTGGTTAAAAGTTTAGAAACTATCCCCAGGGGCCTGGCATTAAGTATTCTGTTTTTAATAATTAGGTTGAACCAATATAAGTTAATGACTATACAAAAGAAGGGCTTGAGATAACTAGTTCTATTATCAAAGTACAAAGAAATGATGACCCAAGAAAAACTGAGGCTTTGAAGAATATTTTATTGAAGGAGGCAAAAGCTGTTTGGGTTCTGGTCTTGGACTCAGGTAGGTTTCCTTTCAAGTCCTGGTTTGCTACTTAAAATTTTGGAGACCTGAGTAAATTATGTAATGTCTGCTAAATTTCAATTTCTTCATCTGTAAAGTGGAAATAATGACAGTATTTATCTCATAAAGTAGTGGGGGGGATTATGTGAAATGATGCTTAGGATTGTTCCTGGCCATAGCAAACACTTAATATATGTTGTTGGTGATGTTTTTCAGAATTATTAGTGTTACTATACTTAGATCAATTTGCAATTCTTTTGAAACAGAAAATTTAAAACCCACATGGATATATACTTGAAAGCAATCTTGTTAGATATATATCAGAATTTACATGCTAGGATACATGTAGTAATAATTGAGAATGCTTATTTTATTTTAAAGAAATATTTATTTGGTATTTACTAGGTGCCAGGTATTACTGTAACCACTTTACAAATATTAACTTGCTTATCTTCACAACACCTCAGTGAAGTAAGTGTGATTATTCTCTGTATTTCAAGATGGGTAAACAGAGGAAAAGAAAGGCTTGTAGGTGAAAGAGCCAGAATCCCAAACCTGGTGTTTTGGTTCGGTGTCTCTCTGCTTACCCACCACCCGCCCTGCCTCGTGTGGAAGGCTCAGCTCACAGCAATGGCACGGGGATGCTTATTTGTAGGCACATGACATTCCAAAACAAGAGGAACTTGGATTTAAAAGCCAATGTAGAAATAGAACCCTAATTACATAAATATCTTTGAAGCAGTCGTGTAAACAATCTACTATTTCAAAAGAAGCATAGCATGGTTGAAGAACTGCTTCTATTGAGACAGTATAAAATAAATCATTAGAAGAAGGAGATTAGAGGTAGTATGTAACAAGCTTAGTGTATATTCTTTGTGTATAAATATTTACAAACTTTTTCTGTTTCTTGACTCGTGTATATGTATATTTGTAACATCATATGCAAATGTGAGAGGATTTAACATCTGGTTAAAATAGCTTTTGGATGTTTTTACCTTTAGTCTCTTGCACAATTTTAACAAATAACTAATTTCCATATGCAACTGCTATGGCAATGTGACAATTCAGAATCTTTTTTTTTTAGCTAGATTGTGGGCAAGTATAGTATAGAAATATATATTGTTCACATTTCATGATACATCTCAGTAGCACTCAGTTAAATGTTGCTCCTCATTGCTTAGGAATGAAATATGTTATTGAGAATGATAATAAAGTTTGTATTAGTGAAGTAAATCCGTTAGCAATTCTTTCATGTCATTAAAATGATCAGTTTGAAGTTCCCAGAGTAGAATCACTTCTTCCTAAAAACTAGTAGCTTGTTACTTTATGTCATAATCTGCACTAAGTAGAAATCATTTAATTTAAAAAATGAAATCTTTGTTATCTAATGAATATTGAAAAATATCACTGAAAATGTTCTCATTGAACAAAGGTAGCAAGGTACACTCACGCACACACATTGGGCCATTGTGCACACAAATTGTTTCACTTCCTTGTTCGTTTGCTGCTGGTAACAAGTAACTCACAGTTCTAGCTGAGAGCCCAACTTTATTGCAAATGATCCAATAGCTGCTCACGAATGTCAATAGTTCGGTTGTAAGAGATAGAAGAAAGCACCCACGTCCTCTGAATGAAGACCAATAGTAAGCGTTGTTCACATTTCCAAGTATTTATCATTGCTTACTATCATTTTTCTCTCGCAGCAAATGAATCATTTTAAATAGAA
The DNA here is from genome assembly GCA_006408695.1 of Aepyceros melampus. NCBI lineage: Eukaryota > Metazoa > Chordata > Mammalia > Artiodactyla > Bovidae > Aepyceros > Aepyceros melampus. The sequence continues at coordinate 125,516 of SJXQ01004842.1, read as the reverse complement.
GCAAACTGATCCTCCTATTAGCAAGTCTAAATTAGTGGAGCAACATCTATTTTCAGAATCTTTGTAGCTATAAAGGGACCTTTACAGTGTGGAACGCTCTGCCCTGTCCCAAAATGACAGCATTCTGATACAAATAGATTTTTCAGACTTGGTGCCAGCGTCTCTATTGTGGAACCTTTGGTTGGGAAAGTCGACAGCTGGGAGGAGCTCAGGGTTTTGAAGGTTATGATCACAGCAGTTTCATAAGTGCTTTATTTCAGTTCTCTTCTGGCTGCAGAAGAGACAGGTGCGGTCTGGTTCTGATTTCACTGGTCTTAATTTCTTATCTGACCTGGTAGTCAATCAAGGGCATGGGAGAAAGAGAACAAGAGAGAGAGAGAGAGGTGGGTGGGAAAAGGGAGCTGGGCACTCTGAGCTGAAGGGGGAGGGGTCTCCGCGGGACTGTGTGTGTGTGTGTGTGTGTGTGTGTGTGTAGTGCTAAGCATCTGACTTTTCTCATCCAAGAACTGGCAGCTCTGCCTGTCATTCCGCACTTCTGTGTGTACGAATGCTGCCCTGTGCAAAATGGATTTCTGAGTGTTAACCATCATGTTCTTCTTTTCCAAAGGGTCTTCTGTAGGATTTCATTTGCAGAGCACAGAGGGCAATATCTAGGGTAATTCCAGGGCTTAGTGGTTGTGATCTTTTGTCAACTCTCCTTGTGAGAGAAATTAAACCGGGTCTCAGCACCCACAATGGCAGCGAGTGCAATGCCATTCTTGTCCAATGGGTGGGAAATCATCAACCCGACAAGTATTTATGAGAGGGAAAAATGAGATATCATAATATAGCAAGAATATATTTATTAAATCTTTCAATTTCTCAGAAACAGAGAATTCCCACTTCAGTAAAAGGCTTTGAGCTGATTTATCGAGGCACATATTCTTACTTTTATGAGATTTGATTCTCTATGCTAAAAATGAGATATATTTAAAAGAAGCACAGCCTTGTCAAAGGAGGAAAACTGCTAAAAAGGTGGAGTTAATATAAACTAGCCACTGTTCTTTTGATAAAATGCTGGATAATGCCCACAATAGGCACTGAAAAAATCTGAGTACAAACATGAGTACTGAAATAAATTATACCTTGAAATCTGAATGGAATAGATAGACCTATTTCATGTGTCTAAAACATAGCCCAGGCAGTTTCACAGCCTCTTATAATTGCCAAGCAATTTCATTTATTTCAATATAATCAAACAATAACAATTTGTACATAAACTGTTCATCAGAAATCTAGCTTTTGTAATTTTGGTGTCTATAAACTCATTTTCTGCAGGATATTTCGAGCATGACCCAAGCAGTGTATGCTGAGACATCAGGGCTATGCCCATCCCTACATTCTGTGTTTGGTCTCTGACACCCGCACAGATGTGTTGAGATAGGGACAGCTCTACTCATAGCAGTTATTCCATAAATATTTTTAGGTTCTTTGTTGAGTGCAGAATTCCTAAATTGACTAGTTTTAGCTCAGGCTAATCTGTAAAATGGAGAATGTTTTCAGTATTTGGGAAAATAGGGCCTTCCCTCAGTTTGAATACCTTAGAATTGAACCGGTATTTGGACATCCTCCATGATGGAGAGCACATCGGAGCTACTTTCCATGCCAGTATGTTGTACTCTTGATCTTGGAGATAAACAGGCTCTGAAACTGATTGGTATTCCTGTAGTTCTCTAAGAAGGCTGTGCATATCTTCAGGAAAGTATGAGTAGTTGGCATGCTTGAGGGAATGAGAGCCGCTAGTAGCCTTTATATAGATCAGAGCAAAGAGAAACTTCAGCAGGCAAAATTCGGTGTAAAACATTTCATAGTCTGAATCATTCCCGATATCTTTAAGCTCAGTGATTAGAGTTATTATAGTATATTGAGCCCTAAGAGTACATCTTATAATGAAAATACCTATAATTAATTTTTATATTTTATATTTTAAAATGTCACTTTTTATAACCAAAATCTTGTTTCAGGATGACTTAAATATCTCCCTTTCTTTGTAGCTTTGAAAGATAAAGAGCATAGAGCACAGACATGACTCTAGGAAAACCAGAATTATTTGCAGCCAGAATTCTCTAACGTAAATCAAAAAGGGTTTACCTCACATGACAGTTGTAAGTCCATGTCAGCAATAGTGAAAGAATAAAACATAATTGATCTTAAAAAATAACCTGGAAAAGCGTCTTACGTGAATACACTTGTTTATAAACTGTGAGCCTCTGTCAGTCCAGTGAGCCCAGACCCTCCATCCCAGGAGCACGGCCTTTCTTCCTCATCTCTCTGGCCATCTCAGCCTCCAGCAGCACTTGATGGAGGCATTAAAGAGATAGATCCCACAAAAGAGTTGTTTGATATGAAAGGAGAGCTTTTATTTGAATAGTTGAATATCCACTATCAAACAGTGCCAAATCCTTGGTTGCATTTCAATTTCATTTTCTTTGTCAGTATTATTGATGATTGTTTACATGTCTGTCTCCTCTTCTCGACTAAAATCTCCTCTTTTGTACGCAAAGGCCTAAGATCACATATTCAATTTAATGTTCCATGTCTAACGTATCCTTTGGCAATGCCTCTGCCATTTAGCACCTGTGTGACCCTAGACAAACACACATCTCTGTGCCTCAGTCTCCTTACCTGTAAAATAGAAATGAAAATGGTATCAATGCTTACATAGCAGAGGTTTCATGAGAAACAAATTAGTCAATATCAATATAATCCTTCATATATGGTTAGCACTTAAATATCAGTTATTATCACGTTAGTATTCATATCTTCACAATCAAGTTGCACAGAGCCTGGCAGCAAACAGGCCCGTGTTACATATCTTATGTGTTTAAACGACGTTGAAAAAGCATGAATCACAGAAATCATTGATAGTAAGTTGTTTTTCCATAATACAAAAGGACAATTTAGGAGCTGAATTTCTGACTTTATGCAAAATGATAGGCAATTCACTTTTTCTTCTACTGCTTCAGTTTTCTGCTATTGAAAATAGCAAAAGATCATTTCTCTCTCTGCTTTTAAGTGCTATAAACTCTGCAGTGATGTAATGACCAGTGACAGTATTATCTAGTTTTATCCTTGTAAAGGCATGTAAGATCTGAGTATAATAAAGCCTATTTATATTGTTATAATTCATAAACATGATTGTTTTATTTCCCCTATGCTTCTCCATCAAACTAACAATAGTGTAAGCGCATTCTGGCAGTTGCTGTTATTAAAAATAACATACCCTTATTTTGGACTAAAGTAGCCCAAGTTTTGGGCAAGGTATGTTTAGGCAAAGAAGCTGCATGCTTCCAAGGTATGCTCAGGAAGGAGGCAGAAGGAAGTAGCTTGTTCACCTTGAGTGCTTTGTAGTCGTTCTGCTGGCTGTTCAGGCCATTTGTCCCCTTCTGTGGCGAGATGCAGCCTCTGTCTCACTTAATTAGCAGCACAGTCTGTTACATGTGGAGTTTGGAAGAAAGAAAGATTTCTCAGGGGCTCTCTGCTTATGGTGTTTTGGAATGCTGTTATTTGTGGATAGATCTGATAACATGTAATTCTCTTTGCGTTCTCTGGCGTGATTTTGGTGTGGACAAAGAACTTTAATTCTATAGAATGCCTGAATACTACAGAACAACTTGACTGATGACATGATGTGAGATGAAGACCATCAAGAGATCCACTTCCTGCTTTCCTAAATTAACTGTACATTCCAAATAAGCAAGCTATATGACCCTTTTCACTTCAAAAGCTTTTTTGTTTTATATTTGGATCATTTCAACTTTTTAGTGGTTCTCCTCCCTGAGCATTTTCTGTTTGGTTGGTATTTATTTTGTTTCTTGTTACATGTTATTAGGAATCTATTAAAAGCCGTGTTGTCACTTTCTCATCATTCCTTTGTCTGATGAAGTTTGGGAAGCATGCATGAAAAGAGAAGAAAAATTGAAAACTTGTAAGTGACTTAGAAAATGATCCATGTATGTGTTATTTTGAAGCAAATTCCTAGACATCATTCTACTTGTAAATATTTCACCAATTATTCTTAAATGATGAGTATATTTTGAACATGACCACAAAGTCATTATTATACATAGATTAGCAATAATTCTTAATATCATGAAATACTGAGGCATCATTTGTTTTCTACTGACATAAAAATTCATGTGCTTTACAGTTTGTTTTTTGAATTGGGATAAAAACTGTCCACACATCACTACTGATTATATGTCCTCTAAGACCCCTTTAACTAATGGGCTTTTTTTTTTTAACATATCTCTTTCTCTATTTTCTTCCCTGTGGTTTCTTCCCTGTGTGTAACTATGTATTTTTCCTGTAGAGTCTGAACTTTGCTGATTGCTTATCTGTAGTGTCTTTTAACATGTTCTTTTCTCCTGTGTACTTATAAAAATGATAGTTGAGCCCGATTAACACTTTTTTCTTAAATTATTTGTTTGTATTATGATGTGATTTATAAACATAGTACACGAGTGTGGTTCCTAAAATGGACTATCTTAGGTACTTTAAAATGCTTAAACTGTTGCTATTAGACCCTTGGTTCTCAAACTGTGGTTCCTGAATCAGAATCATCAGCATTACCCAGAGAACTTGTTAGATATACACATTTTCAGGCCCCACTTCAAACCTACTAACTCAGAATCTCTGGGAGAGGGATTTTGTTTTAACCAGTCATCTGGCGCTCTGTGTTTTAATAAGCCCTCTAGGTAATTTTGATGCAAGTCGTAGCTTGAAAATTTCTGTTATAAATCATTAGTAATCATTGATTGGCCATTTGTATTTTTCAGAATTCAAAAGTTATTGGTACTTATAAAAAAGTCATTGTGTAATTATTCCTTGCATATATTTTCAAATAAATTATTCTGCTATTACTATTACTACTATTGTTTTATCAAGTAAGATTTGGCCCTTCTAAGTTTTTCTTCTTCTAACCCAAGGTGTAGCTCTAATTCTTCTCTCAGTTTCACTCTAGTGAATAAATGATACGAAACCCAATAATGAATTGATAACCTTAACTTTAAGCATTGTGTTGAATTTGCCAGCATCCCATTTAATTTGAACTGTTAACTCTTACTGCTGCTTCTTCTCACTGTCATGACCCTACTTAATGCATGATTTCCCATCATTCCTAGGGCAAATCCAAGAGCCACACTCTGTACTTCAAAGATCTATACTACTGTGTTCATTTTCATGAGTGCTTACATATAGCAATTTAATTTTTATGTTATATTACTGTTTATTGGCTTTCTCTAAGAAGAGCTCCTTATTCCTAAGATGTTTCTATTGTCCAAGGACCTAGGCATTTATGCAACCCATAATATCCCACATCCAGTCTTTTAAAAAAGTTTCCTAGATTAGCCGTATAATTTAAAAGTGGAACTAATTCTCAGCTAATCTAGGATTTTGCTGCAGACTCATACTAGACGTACACTAGAGGCAGTGCATGAATTCATGGACAAGTGGCAGGAGTGTAAAGCGTGGACGCCAGGATTTGAATCCTCTGCTGTTTACTATGTTTGCCTGGATTTTCTCATCTAGAAGTGGGGAAATTAAGAGTACCAGCCTCACTGTGTTGTTGTGAGGATTAAATACTTTACTGTGTATAATCTCCTTTGAAGAGCGCCTTGAACATAGTTATCTATCATTCTCTTAATATTTTATTTGATCACATTAATTTGGGTTCATGGGTCTTCCTGAGGGCTGTCTGCTCTAGAATATTCTTGCTGGTTAGCAATTATGCCATTAGCTTTCTATTAACGTAACATTTAGTTCAGTGTCTCCTGTAACCAGGTGCTTCTTGAATTTGGTGATATTCAAAATGCAAATCTTTGGAATATAATCTTAGAAAAATATAATTCAGAGTAAAGTTCAAGAACTAAATGAAAAACTACAAATTATGTGACAAAATAAAACTTTATAGCTAGTGAATAGAATATAATATACATTGTAATATAAAACAATGTATAGACGTTTACCAGTCTCTTATCTATGTACTATGAAAACAGGTAGTTTGCAAAACTACCTTCATTCTGGGTAAGACTACTTTGGGTAACAGGGGAAATCAGTGACCTGTTCTATCATCACTTGCAAATCGTAACAATTACTTGTGTTGAAAGGCCTCAAAGTCTAACTAGTAGTTAACAAAGGAAGCTTGAAAACTGAGACAAAGTGTTAATGGTCATGTGAAGGCAAATCTAACAGGCATATTGATAGTTACAGTTATTACTTCTGGCAACATGGTATTAGCAGGTCAACTACTGCAATTCACTTCGGTTCTTGGTGTTTACTGCACCATGAGACAAACCAAATCATGAAATGCATGTAATTTATAATATATGGAACATTGCTCTCTCATAGCTGTGATGTGGGTCAATATTATATCACATAGTTAAATGGTAACACCATTAGAATGGTCAGCACTATCGTAATGACCTAAGACTATTTAATTTCTTTTTGGTTTTCAGATCAAATCTTTCTCTTTTCTAAAGGATTTTGTATTTTCACTTTCTGAATGCTTGCCACTCTTGAGTCCTTGAATGCCACTGTAGACACAGGTAACTTCCTGGCACAGCTACTACAGGGAAGCACGCCCCCTAGGTGCATCCTGTGTTCCCATTCAGGACCTGAGGTTCAGCTCCCAGGACCACAACCCTCAGCCCACAGACAGAGTCCATGACTTTAGTTACCTCCCAAAGATCTCTTCAATGAAGGGACTTACAGGGGCACAGATTGTCTTCTTATGGCCCACACAGATGTAGGGAGGAAAAAGTATTTCTGAAATATTTGCTTGGAAATAATTAGAAGAAAATTAGGCATTATTTTTTAGATTAGCTGAGAATCTTTGTCAGAAAGAAAGATTAGGGTAAATTATAATTTGTCATAAATTTGTTATGAGGAGGAAATGTGCTAGGATTTGTAAAGAGCTTTGACCAATGTCTGGCAGAGTGTCAGTGTTAGGTAAGAGTTAGTTACATAGTTACTAGAGTCTTTTGGCTACTTTTACTACCAGTTGGTTGTGGCCTTACTAAGAAAGGGTATTTGGACATAGAGTGGGGTTGGTGGTATGCTTTCTTCTTCCCTAGTAGACTCTTATTTCTCTTTGCCCTTTCTTTTACTCTCCACTTGATCTCAAAACTGTACTGATGCTCATAGATCCTAGGTGGGGAGGTCTGTGTGCATTTGGGAGCTGGTATGCTATAGATCTTCCCTGGTGGCTCAGACGGTAAAGCGTCTGCCCACAATGCCTACCATGTGGGAGACCTGGGTTTAATCCCTGGGTCAGGAAGATCTCCTGGAGAAGGCAATGGCACCCCACTCCAGTACTGGATTTTCCAGTGCCTGGAAAATCCCATGGATGGTGGAACCTGGTAGGCTAGAGTCCATGGGGTCACAAAGAGTCAGACATGACTGAGTGACTTCACATGCTGTCGTACAATGATGTATTTTTCTGAGTTTCAGGAACACAGAAAACCTACAATTTTGAGTAGATGTGTAGTCAATCCAGGAATGATAGCATAGACTGAAAATGAAAATTAAATCCTTTTGACATGTGTACACACACATATCACACGCATGCATATACATACATAAAATGTGTGTGAGAGAGAGATTGAGATGAAAACAAGCCGTCATTCAGGCAAGGGATCGTGTGACAAAGCCATAACTTTACTGGATGGAGAAAAAGGAATGAGGATACAAACTATGTTATTACTCTGTATTTATTTTAATTGTTATAGGTGTAGAAGCCTTGTAGCATAGAAGGAAGGGTGGTGTACATTTGAAAATTTCATGCCAATATTCATATTTTTCATACATTTAAATCTATACAATGTACACTATTTACAGGAATCAGTCACATTCTAAGGGGAAATCCTATTTCCTGCTGTTGTATTTTTATATCATCCAAAATACTTATGAGCACCAATTAGTGTCCACAACTTGCCATGTTCCTGTGGAGTGAGCCTGGCATAGGAACATCCAGCTAATCCTTCGGCAGTCTTGTGCGAAGTACTGTGGAAGCCTGGTACGTCCTTGCTCCAACCTTATGGCATTTGAGCCAAGTCCAACTACTGGCTATGGACCCCTTATTGTGCACTGGTTAATTTCTGGCACAAGATGAGTTGTGGAGAGTCCTGAGCTTGGAAATAAAATGATTCTGTGGGTTTTCCTTCAAGGCCCAATCTTTGGACCTTTAAAACTCTGTCCTCAACCTCACAAACCCATGGACAAGGAAACTATTTCAAACATCAAGTACTCAACTGTATCAAGTGTAAAAATGAGGCAATATTATCTTTAGGAATAAAATATTCCCAAACCAGAGTCTACTGATAAAGAGTTGAATGTTGGATGCTGGTTTGGAGCTGATTTGGAACCATGTGGGAAATCCTTTGATCCTTCCCTCTCAATGCCCATATAGCAGGCTGACCATATTAGGGGTGTTTGGGAACAGCTGGCATGCCCTCTTATGGCCTCATATAGTAGAGATGGGGCACTCAGTTGGAGTCACATGGGATCTGGCCATCCTTAAAGAACATGTCTTTAAGGGAGTGGGAGTACTGCAGAGGCAGAGATAAGGGGCGCACATCCGGCTGCCTCTTTCCTAACTGGGAGAGAAAAGCAGCATGGTGTGGGGGCTGACACAGGCAGGCTGGTTGGAGCTTCAGCTCCAACTTCTCCTGTTGACTTGCTGTGCAGCCTCAAATGAGTTGCTTAACCTTTCCTAGCTCATCTTCCTCATCTGCGAAATGGTGATAATAATAGCACATCTCCTGTCTCATGTAAACTCTTAATACATGTTTGTTAACGTGTTCTTGCTGCTATGCTAGAAATGTAAAAGTTGCTGACTGATCCCTTTTAAGAGGTTATCCCTAAATAAAAGGGAAAACCATACTGAGTAAATATAGAAGAGGCAATATTCCCCAACCAGGAAAAAGTAATAGCTCATGAATGTGTGAAATTTTGACTTTGTAACATGGAAATCTGTTGACGAAAAACAGATAAAACTGTGATAAATGATACATCAGTGCTTATAAATTCACCTTTATTAGGCTAACTAGATAAAAATACAAGACACTCAGTTAAATGTAAAAATTTAGATAAGCAATAAATAATATTCTGGTATAAGAATGTCTCAAATATTGCATGGTATACACTTATGCTAAAAATGTTTATTTTTATTTGAAAGTCAAATTTACCTTGGTGTCTTGCATTTTTATTTGCTAAATCTAGAAGTACTGACCTTTATATTTGTTCTTTTCTGACCTGATGCTTAGTTTTGTACTTTTCTTCATAGACATTTTTTCTTATGACTAGTAATTTATCAACTTTTTCTGCTTCAATACAGTCAAATTGTGTATAAAATATTAATATAACTTAGAACTTTACGAGGTGAGAAAAATTTAGGAGGTGCAAATTAAAAGAAAGCCGAATAAATCCAAGGTACAGTTCAGTTCAGTTCAGTTCAGTCGCTCAGTCGTGTCCGACTCTTTGCGACCCCATGAATTGCAGCATGCCACGCCTCCCTGTTCATCACCAACTCTCAGAGTTCACTCAGACTCACGTCCGTTGAGTCCGTGATGCCATCCAGCCATCTCATCCTCTGTCGTCCCCTTTTCCTCCTGCCCCTAATCCCTCCCGGCATCAGAGTCTCCTCCAATGAGTCAACTCTTCGCATGAGGTGGCCAAAGTACTGGAGTTTCAGCTTTAGCATCATTCCTTCCAAAGAAATCCCAGGGCTGATCTCCTTCAGAATGGACTGGTTGGATCTCCTTGCAGTCCAAGGACTCTCAAGAGTCTTCTCCAACACCACAGTTCAAAAGCTTCAATTCTTTGGCACTCAGCTTTCTTCATAGTCCAACTCTCACANTTCGCATGAGGTGGCCAAAGTACTGGAGTTTCAGCTTTAGCATCATTCCTTCCAAAGAAATCCCAGGGCTGATCTCCTTCAGAATGGACTGGTTGGATCTCCTTGCAGTCCAAGGACTCTCAAGAGTCTTCTCCAACACCACAGTTCAAAAGCATCAATTCTTCGGCCCTCTGCCTTCTTCACAGTCCAACTCTCACATCCATACATGACCACAGGAAAAACCATAGCCTTGACTAGATGAACCTTAGTCGGCAAAGTAATGTCTCTGCTTTTCAATATCAAATCAGTATGGTACTGTTATAAGGATACATATATAAGCCAAAGGAATAAAATTAAAGATCCAGAAATAAATTAGTACATCTGTGATCACTATTTTTCATCAAGTGTGCTGCTGCTGCTAAGTCACTTCAGTCATGTCTGACTCTGTGCAATCCCAGAGACAGCAGCCCACAAGGCTCCTCCGTCCCTGGGATTCTCCAGGCAAGAACACTGGAGTGGGTTGCCATTTCCTTCTCCAACGCATGAAAGTGAAAAGTGAAAATGAAGTCGCTCAGTTGTGTCTGACTCTTAGTGACCCCATGGACTTCAGCCTACCAGGCTCCTCTGTCCATGGGATCAAGTGTGCTAAGGCCATTTAATGAGTAAAGAATAGTCTTCTCAAATAGTGTTGTGAAGAGAACAGGATATCCACATGCAAAAGACTGAAGTTGGTTCCCTAACTCATACTATACAGAAATTAAATAAAAATTGACCAATCATCTAAATATAAGTGATAAAATCACCAAATTTTAGAAGAAAAAATAGGCACTTTATATTTGTCATTGTCAAGACTTTATATTTGACAATGGTTACTAAGATATGACACCAAATTCACAGTAACAAAAGAAAAATTGGTAAATTGGATTAATCAACACTTAAAGCTTTTATGCATGAAATTACACTGTCAAGACAGTGAAAAGACAACCCACAGAATGGAAGAAAATATTTGCAAACCATGTATCTGGTAAGAGTCTAGACAAACAATCCAATTTTAAAATCGGCACAGAACTTGCATAGACATTTTTCTAAATAATATATACAAATGATCAAAAAGTATATTAAAAGACCTCAGCATGATTAGTCATTAGGGAAATACAAGTTAAAACAAGATACACCTTATATCCTCAAGGGTACAATAAAAGAAAAAAAAAAACAGTTCAGTGGTTTAATTAAACACAGAATTACCAAAACCCACCAAACTGAAAACATTAAACACAGAATTACCATGCTTAGGTAGTCTCAAATTTCACTCATAGATATAGTTCCAAAAGACCTGAAACAGGTATTCAAACAAACACTTATACATAAATATTCATAGCATCACTACTCAAGTCATAGGATGTCTTGTATGTCCAACTAAGAATGAATAGATAAAGGAAATGCTTAGCCACTGTGTATATACAATAGAATATTATTCAGCAATCAAAAAGATTGACGTACTGATAGATAATATAACATGGATAAACCTCAAAAACATGGTAAGCAAAAGAAGTCAGACACAAATGGTCACATATTGACTGACTGTATTTCTATGAAATATCCAGAATTGGTAAATCCATTGAAAAAGAAAGCTGATTAGTAATTACTAGGGACTTGGGATAGGGGAAAATGGGAGATGACTTTTTAATGAGTATAGAATTTTATTTTGGGGTGATGAAAAGATTTTGGAACTAGATATGTGCATGTTTGGGGTTTCTTTGGTGGCTCAAGGATAAAGAATCCAGCTACTAATGCAGGAGACACAGAAGACGTGGGTTTTATCTCCAGGAAGATCCCCTGGAGGAGGAACTGGAAAGCCACTCCAGTATTCTTGCCTGTAAATCCCATGGACAGAGGGGTACTGTCCAGGATTCTGTCCCTGGCCGGCTATACTCCACTGGGTTGTAAAGAGTTGGACACGACTGAGCAACTGAGCACACCACATATGCATGTGCCTGTACACTGTAAATGTATAAAATGTCATCACCTGTTCACTTTTAAGTTATATGAATTTCACCTAAAAGCCTGTAAATCCCATGGACAGAGGGGTACTGTCCAGGATTCTGTCCCTGGCCGGCTATACTCCACTGGGTTGTAAAGAGTTGGACACGACTGAGCAACTGAGCACACCACATATGCATGTGCCTGTACACTGTAAATGTATAAAATGTCATCACCTGTTCACTTTTAAGTTATATGAATTTCACCTAAAATAAAACATTAAATGTGGAAAAAATGAGGCACTATAAAATTAAAAACACTTTAGCTTGGTTTACTTTCTGAGATACAGGAAATCTGCTACATACTTTCGGGGGTTGTTTTGCTGTTGTTTGGTCACTAAGTTGAGTCTGACTCTTTGTGACACCATGGACTATAGCATGCCAGGCTCCTCTGACCTTCACTATCTCCTGGAGTTTGCTGAAATTCATGTCCATAGAGTCAGTGATGTTACCTAACCATCTCATTCTTGGCCATCTCCTTCTCCTTTTGCCTTCAATCTTTCCCAGCTTCAGGGTTATTTCCAATAAGTTGGCTCTTTGCACCGGGTGGCAAAGTATTGCAGCTTAAGCTTCAGCAACAGTCCCTCCAATGAATATTCAGCATTGATTTCCTTTAAGATTGACTGGTTTGATCTCCTTGCACTCCAAGGGACTCTCAAGAGTCTTCTTCAGCACCACAGTTTGAAAGCATCAATTCTCCAATGCTCAGCCTTCTTTATGGTCCAATCCTCACAGGTACATGACTACTGGAAAAATTATATCTTTGACTATATATAGGATCTTTGACCATACAGACCTCAGCAAAATAATGTCTCTGCTTTTAACATGCTAACTATGCTTTCCTTCCAAGAAGAAAGCATCTTTTAATTTCATGGCTGCAGTCACCAGTGATTTTGGAGCCCAAGACAATAAAAATCTGTCACTGCTTCCATTTGCCATTAAGTGATGGGACCAGACGCTATGATCTTAGTTATTTGAATGTTAAGCACTTTTTAACTCTACTCTTTGACCCTCATCCAGAGGCTCTTTAGTCCTCGTCACCTTCTGCTATTAGAGCAGTACCATCTTCATATCTGAGGTTGTTGATATTTTTCCCTGCAATCTTTATTACATCTTGTGATTCATCCAGTCTTGCATTTTGCATGATGTATTCTGCATATTAATTAAATAAGCAGGGCAACAATATATGGCCTTGTCATACTCCTTCCCCAATTTTGAACCAGTCAGTTGTTCCATGTCTGTTTCTAAATGTTGCTTCTTGACCCGCATACAGATTTTTCAGGAGACAGGTATGGTGATATTTTACTTCTATCTATTAAGAATTTTACCCAGTTTTTTGTGATTCACACACTCAAAGACTTTAGCATAGTTGATGAAGCAGAAATAGATGTTTTTCTGGAACTCCCTTGCTTTTTTAAGTGAGCCAATGTATGCTGGCAATTTGATCTCTGCTTCCTCTGCCTTTTCTAAACTCAGCTTATACATCTGGAAGTTCTTAGTTCACGTACCTCTGACAATGCTAAAGAATGTTCAAACTACCATAGAATTGTGCTCGTTTCACATACTAGCAATGTTAAACTCAAAATCCTTCAAGTTAGGCTTCAGAGGTATGTGAACTGAGAAACAGCAACAGACATCACGTTCTTGGGCTCCAAAACCACTGCTGATGGTGACTGCAGCCATGAAATTAAAAGATGTTCCTTGGAAGAAAAGCTATGACAAACCTAGACAGCATATTAAACAGAAGAGACATTACTTAGCTGACAAATATCCATCTAGTCAAAGCTATGGTTTTTCCAGTAATCATGTATGGATGTGAGAGTTGGACTATAAAGAAAGTTGAGTGTTGAAGAATTGATGGTTTTGAACTGTGGTGTGGAGAAGATTCTTGAGAGTCCCTTGGACTGCAAGGAGATCCAACCAGTCAATACTACAGGAAATCAGTCCTGAATATTCACTGGAAGGACTGATGTTGAAGCTGAAACTCCAATACTTTGGCCACCTGATGTTAAGAACTGACTCATTAGAAGAGACCTTGATGCTGGGAAAGATTGAAGGCAGGAGGAGAAGAGGATGACAGAGGATGAGCTGGATGGTATCACTGACTCAATGGACATGAGTTTGACCAAGCTCTGGGAGTTGGTGATGGACAGGGAAGCCTGGTGACCTGCAGTCCATGGGGTCACACAGATGTGTGACCAACTGAGCAACTGAACTGAACTGAACCCTCCACTCACCAGGATCTAAGTGACTACAACATATGAACTTAACAGGGAACATAGTTTACAGACACTTTTAAATTTCTTTATTCTCCAAACTAATCCATATGTACTACATGACTGAAGAAGGGCTACATTATTCACAGTGTTTTAATGTACAGGGTTTCAGTATCTTATTCATACTGTTCATCGGCATATGTGGAAGGCCTTTAAAGTATATCAAGGAATGGCTAGTATTTCAGTATAGGTGGTATGCAAATAATTCTGTAGATGCCCTTGTTCATAAGGACTATGGTTTTACAACAATAGCAGCATTAGAACTCACCATAAGAAAAAAGTACCATGGTTGGGGCATGCCATACTGCCCTGGAAAGACAGCTTCTATGTACCAGGTCGCAAGGCCATACAGGAAAGCATCAATTACAAGCATTCCCATCATATAGCCAAAGGTGAGCTCATCCTCAAGGGTGGCTGGTGTCCAAATGTTACTCCAGTTAACACCAGTTTCTGAAATAAAAGGAGATATATACCATAGATGACAGCTCTGTGATTGAAACAGCAAAAACAAAACAAAACAAAACAAAACAAAAACGGTTGATAATCTAAATTTTACCAAGGTGAATTATCTATATGGTGATACCCTTAGTAATTAGTTCATCCAAGAAAATGATGGAATATATAATAACATTGATTTCTTTCCTCTTCCCTTGAAAATCTACAAAAGTAATAGGAATGATTGAGATAAAGTGAATGACTAAAACAAAAATAAAGAGTAACAAAAAGCAAAAAAAAAAAAAAAAAAAGACCTATTAGAAACTATCCCTCTACTTTTCCGCTAATGTTAAGTTCCCACTGAAATAACCATTAGTATATACACATTTGGAAAAACATTTAATATAACTAGAGAAGGATGATTACCAAGGAGAAGAGAAAAAGAAGTTTTGCTGACAGTGCTGATGGAAAGAGAAAAACATGTTAGCAAAAGATGACAAGTAGCACAACTGAAAAAGCATCAGGGCTTGCAGTGAACTCCTCATGCAAATAACAAAGATATTAGACACAGTGGCCCATGAAACCCATCCTGCCTTCAACTTTAGCCTTTCTCCTATAGCTCAGCACCATGAGAAGAATGTTCATAAACATTGTGTCTTTGAGAAAGCTATATAAGCAGAGGTACTAGCCTGAGAAAAAAGGATTTGGTCAATTAAAGGTGATTATCAAAATGAAAGCCGTCTGAGAGGCAATGAACAGTACATTAGAAAATGTAGAAAAAAAAGAATGCACAATACAAACTTCAGGAAGTCTATTATAACTTGAGAATTCTGCTACTGAAAATATAAAAGGAGTTCCTGAAAAACAAAAGTAATACAAAAAAAGAAAGAGGAAATAAAATAACTTCATAAAAATAACTCAGAAAACGAAAACTATTTTAGCTTTAATTCTGTCGCAGATTAAGCCAATGAGAATTAATTAATTAAACCTAGTAAATTTTCTAATGCTTCATGTATAAAGTAAGAATGATGTAAGTATCCACAAAGAAATCTTATATATATTCCTATGATTGGCTATTCATTTGGATTAGACTGTTGTTCACAGATGAGAAAACTATCTTCAATCCTCATTAATCAATAAATGCAATGAAATTCCCACTAAAGATTAACAAGATTTTTCATAGAATTTGGCAAAGTTATACGAAAGTTCAAGAGGTAAGCAAAGTGATAAGAATGACTGAAGAGCAATAAGGTATGAAGACAAGACCAACAGATATTAAGACTTATTATAAAGCTATAATGAGTAAAACCACCGTGGTACTGACACAAAAAGAGACTAAAAAAGAATGGAAACTATTAATATCACTAGAACCAGATCCACGCATGTATTGAAATGTGATGTGAAATAGGTAAAATGAAAAAGCAATAGGGAACAATAGACATTCCAATGAATTATTGTAAAAGCTTGATTTTCATATGAAAAATAAATAAAATTAGATATAGCAACTCTATGTTTATTGAAAATCCACAGAATACTGGAAATAAAAGCAAAAATAAACAAATGGGATCTAATTAAAATTAAAAGCTTCTGCACAACAAAGGAAACTATAAGCAAGGTGAATGACAGCCTTCAGAATGGGAGAAAATAATAGCAAATGAAGGAACTGACAAACAACTAATCTCAAAAATATATAAGCAACTCCTGCAGCTCAATTCCAGAAAAATAAATGACCCAATCAAAAAGTGGGCCAAAGAACTAAATAGACATTTCTCCAAAGAAGACATATGAATGGCTAACAAACACATGAAAAGATGCTCAACATCACTCATTATCAGAGAAATGCAAATCAAAACCACAATGAGGTACCATTTCACACCAGTCAGAATGGCTGCGATGCAAAAGTCAACAAGCAATAAATGCTGGAGAGGGTGTGGAGAAAAGGGAACCCTCTTACACTGTTGGTGGGAATGCAAATTAGTACAGCCACTATGGAGAACAGTGTGGAGATTCCTTAAAAAATTGCAAATAGAACTGCCTTATGATCCAGCGATCCCACTGCTGGGCATACACACCAAGGAAACCAGAATTGAAAGAGACACGTGTACCCCAATGTTCATTGCGGCACTGTTTATAATAGCCAGGACATGGAAGCAACCTAGATGTCCATCAGCAGATGAATGGATAAGAAAGCTGTGGTACATATACACAATGGAGTATTACTCAGCTATTAAAAAGAATACATTTGAATCAGTTCTAATGAGGTGGATGACGCTGGAGCCGATTATACAGAGTGAAGTAAGCCAGAAAGAAAAACACCAATACAGTATACTTACACATATATATGGAATTTAGAATGATGGTAATGATAAACCTGTACGCAAGACAGCAAAAGAGACACAGATGTATAGAATGGCCTTTTGGACTCTGTGGGAGAGGGAGAGGGTGGGATGATTTGGCAGAGTGGCAGTGTAACATGTATGATATCATAAGTGAAACGAATCGCCGGTCTAGGTTCAATGCAGGATGCAGGATGCTTGGGACTGATGCACAGGGATAATCCAGAGAGATGGTGTGGGGCGGGAGGGGGGAGGAGGGGTCAGGATTGGGAGTTCATGTACACTCATGGCTGATTCATGTCAATGTATAGCAAAATGAATACAGTATTGTAAAGCAAAACAAACTAAAAAATAAAAATTAATTTAAAAGAAAGAAAATCCACATGTAAAAATTAAAAAATATAAAATTTAAAAGAAAATATATGATTATTTTTATGACTCTGGGTATTGAAGGATTTCTTAAAGATGACACAAGTGTACAAATTAAAGGAAAAGACTGACAAACCTGATTACATTATAGTATTTTTTTGGAAAAAAGATACCATGAACACAAGCTAAATGAATCACAGTCTAAGGATAGTTATTTACATTGTGGATAACTGTAGCCATGAAATTAAGAGGTGCTTGCTCCTTGGAAGAAAAGCTATGACAAACCTAGGCAGTGTATTAAAAAGCAGAGACATCACTTTGCAGACAAAGGTCTGTATAGTCAAAGCCATGGTTTTTCCAGCAGTCATGTATGGATGTGAGAGTTGAACCACAAAGACGGCTGAGCACTGAGGAATTGATGTTTTTGAACTATGGTGCTGGAGAAGACTCTGGAGAGTCCCATGGACAGCAAGGAGATCAAACCAGTCAATCCTAAAGGAAATCAACCTTGAATATTCATTGGAAGGACTGATGCTGAAGCTGCAATACTTTGGCCACCTGATATGAAGAACAGACTCATTGGAAAAGACCCTTATGCTGGGAAAGATTGAGGGCAGGAGGAGAAGGGGGTGACAGAGGATGAGATGGTTGGATGGCATAGCCAACTGAATGGACACGAGTTTGAGCAAATTCTGGGAGATCATGAAGGACAAAGAAATCTGGTGTGCTGCAGTCCATGGGATTGCAAAGAGTCAGACACAACTGAGTAACTGAAAAACAACTTACAACATTTAGACAATTCAAATACTTTTATATAGCAAGAAAGTCTTCCTTTTCTCCCTTAAAGTTGATAGATTTAGATGCTATTTTTTACTTAGCATAAAAGATAAAATAATTCCATGGTGTAAAGGATATAAAATGTTGAATTACTCCCCAATTTACAGTCCATTTCTCCTTATCTTCTAATGTTCTGGCATTTTGTGTCCTGGGGAGCAGCAATGCAAATGTCCATTTGAAAAGGAGTCCCTTCTAAAGATGAAGACAAGTAGGAAAGGCAGCCCCTCACTTCACATAAGAAAAGAAGGAAAATAAGGTACAGAGGACAGGTACATGGATCCTTGGTTTCCCTATTTCAGGGAAACCCTGGTGAAATATTCAGGTGGGATCATGGAGAATATCCAACATTGCATGATTGGTGGCATTGTTATTGGCAGAGTAAGGCAGCTAGATAAATAAACTCGAAGTGATGTTACTGGCCTCTCATACCTTAAAAGTCACATTCAGAGCTTGTATAACTTTCCAAGTATTTATAAAGGCCAAAGAGTCTCAGAGAGAGCCAGAGGAAGGCAAAGAACTGAATGAGGACTTTTAAGGCTAGATCTACTAGCCAGAACCACGTTTCTAACAGATGCGAGCCAAACATAAAGAGTCACACTTCAGTCTGCAAGAGTCCATAAAGCAGCTAGGTACTCTACTATAGATATAAAAGATCCAGAAGATACCACCTGTATTTGAGGCCACCATGTCCCTCCATCATAAGAGATCTCATAAATTTCTATCCCCTTCCATACTAGTTTGAAGAATATGAGAAGGAAAGAGATGTCTGAAAAACTGACTCATTCAGAATAACCTGAGTAAATCACTAAATTAGACTTACATTTATTTTCTTCAGCACAGTAGTGCTGAGTTGGGAGGAAAATTAGTTACAGGAAATAAAAACCCTATATTTGCTTTTTACATGAGAGTAGTATAACGTATTATTGGAACAGATGTAGAAAAACCCATGTATTACTGGTGGGAGAATAAATTGATTTACTCTTTTTGAAGATTATCATAATAGTAATTAAATTAAACTATGAATACCATATTAGATATTATATTTAAGAATTTATTTATTTATATATTAGTATTCACACCATATGAGAAAATATATGAATGCTATTGAGGGCAGGAGCATAAAGTTGGAAAATTCTTAAGCATATATTGATAAAGAATGGTTAATTAATTATAATACCTCTTTTCAATGAAATACTAAACAGCTTTGAAAAGAAAAGGGCCTATCTCTATGTGGAAAGAGGTCTAACATATACTATTAGGTAAATAAGGAAAGTTGTAGAATAGAAGGTTAAGTAAGTAAGTAAAGTCACTCAGTCGTGTCCGACTCTTTGTGACCCCATCGACTGCAGTCCACCAGGCTCCTCAGTCCATGGGATTCTCCAGGCAAGAATACTGGAGTGGGTTTCCATTTCCTTCTCCAGGGGATCTTCCCAACCCAGGGATTGAACCCGGGTCTCCAGCATTGGAGGCAGATGTTTTAACCTCTGAACCCTGGGGTAAATGACCAAGAATAGCAGAGACAATTACAATTGTTACAATAAGTTAGCATTACCCAGTATTTATTAATTGCTATAAAAATTTTCAATTGTATAATCCTTACTTGAAATAGCATCAAAGATACTACAAAAGAATTTTCTCATTAACACAACTCCACATAATTCCACATTCCAGAAAATCAACTGGTGCAAATTACTTGGAGCAAAAATTCAGAACCATTCCTTTGAGTAATGCTTCAGGGTTTTTAAAAAAATAAACACATGCAGATTTGCTGTGCACTGTATAAAAGGGTGGTACCCCTTTCATACTTAAAACTGTAGAGCTCTGATTCCATTTTTAGTTATCAAAAAAATACAAAATATTAACCATTTTTATTGTAAAAACAAATGAGATTCATTAAAGATTTAGAATTAGGGGACCTAAGTAAGTTGACACTATAAAAAATTAATTAGCTGTTAAAAACAGTGAAGATTATAGTATCCAACATATTTGATCTAGGGTGGCGAGACCACTGAGAATTCTAAATATTAGGTAAGTGATTTGTTTGCACTTTGATACTGTCTTCTCAAACTTTAATGTGCACAATAATCATTTTAGATCTTATTAAAAGGCAGGTTATGATTCAGTAGATCTAAGGTGGCTCTGAAATTCTTCCAGGTGATGCCAATGCTCCTTACTGCTCCTCAGACCACAATGATCTAGAATAATACCAAAATGAGGTTCCATTACAACAGCTGAACATTAAAACCTGATCTCTTATTTGTGCTGGCTAATGTGTCCTCAAACTAATGTTTTCCAAAAACCTTCTACAACATTTCCTAAGCACCTTAACTTGCTTCCAATGCCAATCTTTTAAATTAGTTCTTAAGACTATTAAGATTGTTAGCAGCTATGCCTAGGAAAAATTCTTTTTTTTTTTTAAATTTTTATTTTTTTAGTTTGTTTTGCTTTACAATACTGTATTCGTTTTGCTACACATCGACATGAATCAGCCACAAGCGTACACGAACTCCCAATCCCGACCCCCACCTCCCCCCTCCNAACAAGCAATAAATGCTGGAGAGGGTGTGGAGAAAAGGGAACCCTCTTACACTGTTGGTGGGAATGCAAATTAGTACAGCCACTATGGAAAACAGTGTGGAGATTCCTTAAAAAATTGCAAATAGAACTGCCTTATGATCCAGCGATCCCACTGCTGGGCATACACACCGAGGAAACCAGAATTGAAAAATTCTTTGTTAAAGAATTACAAAAAGACAATAGGAAATTCACAGTGATTGTAAACAGGATTTAAATTGAACACAGGATTCTTAGTACATTAATACTTTGTTAACTTTCACTGTCTGGTTGACTTGACTTTTTTAAAACTATAATGTATGCCAATAGATCTTACTTCATTTCTACCACTGGAACTAAAAATATCAAGTTCACTTATGTTAAAAACCATATTTTATTTAGCATTACTCAATGAAAACTAGTTAATGACTTTTGAAAAATTAGATAAAACAGCCAAAGTAGTTATAGTCAAAACTGCATTCATACTGTAAATACTTTAGCAGTCTTCAAGACATACAACTTTTTCACATATTTGAGCTCTGCATAAATAGGTACAAGATAAAAACTAGCATTTTCTCTGTGTGGCTATAGCTAAGGACTATGAATAAGGAAAACTGTGTACTAACCACTGAAAAAGGGACAGCTCCCTAGGTCTTCCTCCCTAGTAAACTTACTCTCTCATTCTCAACCCTGCTTTTTTCTCTCTTACCCTAGATTATTACTAAGCTTACTTGATTTAAAAGGAACCTCACCATAGCTGAAATTACCACCACTAGCAAATATCAAAATTTTTACATCCATCTGGAGGTCACATGATCCTCTATAGCTACATACAAGTTTGTTCAGCTTCTGTTAAATTAGCTTTTTGTTTTTATTTTTTTTTTGGCTGGGGGCAACTATACTGATTATTCTTCATATCTTAATAAGAACATTTAAAATAGGCCTGTTCACAAAACAAGAAACACATTCAATATTTTTCAAATTTAAATATGTAAATTTAAGAACACAAACATAAATGACCTAAATTAGTTAGTACATAAATGTCTTTAGTCCACACAATTGCCTTCATAATAAAAACACAAATCTGGAAATAAATAATTTTTATAGTATGTTCTTACCTCTTTACCCACAGTCCCACCCACACTGCCCCTTTCTACATTTCTAGAATCAGATAGAAAAGGCAAAATTTGCAAGGCAAAGGCTTACGTTTTGTTTCGAACTTGACAAGGAGTTTAATCCCCAGTGCCAAAGCAACATTTGGGCTGAGACAGGCAGCTACCTTCATGGTGAGGTTTATCTGTCCATAGTATTGAGCAATGGAATTAAATGGAAAGAAACTGGCAAAATATATGAAGCTTCCAGCAGAAGCAGCCAAACGGGCTGCAAATAAGAAGGAAATTATAAGGTCAGTTTAAAGCAATAAACAAAATAATGAATTATATATAAATTATAAATAAGTTCATAAGAATACACTAAATGTTTTCATAAGAAAAAAAGAATACACTAAAGGATAAGAACGTAAACTCTATGAGGGAAGAGAATTTATCTTTTTCACCCTCACATCATCAATGTCTGAAGCACAGTATGTGTTCAGTTCAGTTCAGTTCAGTCGCTCAGTAGTGTCAGACTCTTTGCGACCCTATGAACTGCAGCACACCAGGCCTCCCTGTCCATCACCATCTCCCAGAGTTCACTCAAACTCACGTCCATCGAGTCGGTGATGCCATCCAGGCATCTCATCCTCTGTTGTCCTCTTCTCCTCCTGCCCCCAATCCCTCCCATCATCAGAGTCTTTTCCAGTGAGTCAACACTTCGCATGAGGTGGCCAAAGTACTGGAGTTTCAGCTTTAGCATCAGTCCTTCCAAAGAACACCCAGGACTGATCTCCTTTAGGAGGGTCTGGTTGGATCTCCTTGCAGTCCAAGGGACTCTCCAGAGTCTTTTGAACACCACAGTTCAAAAACATCAATTCTTTGGCACTCAGCTTTCTTCACAGTCCAACTCTCATATCCATACATGACTACTGGAAAAAACCATAGCCTTGACTAGACAGACCTTTGTTGGCAAAGTAATGTCTCTGCTTTTGAATATGCTATCTAGGTTGGTCACAACTTTCCTTTCAAGGAGTAAGCGTCTTTTAATTTCATGGCTGCAATCACCATCTGCAGTGATTTTGGAGCCCCCCAAATAAAGTCTGACACTGTTTTTACTGTTTCCCATGAAGTGATGGGACCAGATGCCATGATCTTCATTTTCTGAATGTTGAGCTTTGAGCCAACTTTTTCACTCTCCTCTTTCACTTTCATCAAGAGGCTTTTTAGTTCCACAAATATTTATTAAATGAATGAATTAATGTATAGGATGACAATGTATAGGATATTTACCACATACAATAAAAACGTGCAGCCATTTAAACAAAGAACCACTTTACATTTGTTCCTTTCTCCTTTCTAAAACTTATTTATTCATTATTACTAGGTTTGGAGAATTATAAATGCACACCACTAGTAATAACATAAATTTAATATCTTAGTGTTTCTAGAGTTTGAAACTATGGGTAGAATAATAAGCCATGGATGAAGTTTTTATCACATGCTTTCAATCTAAATCATGATAATCAAAAGAGAATAGTTAAATAAATAGTTAATTATTGAGAGTTGGATATGATTAGGTCCAGAAATACAGGCTCCTGTAAGCTAGAAAAAGAATTTTTGCCAAGATTATCATTGAGACAGGAGATCAAGATGGTGGAGAAAGAGGATGTGGTGCTCATTTCCCTTCATGAACACATACAAAATATACATACACATGTAGAATAATTCTTACTGAAAACTAACTGCAAACAGATAGAAAGATTACTGTAAAATCAAAGTTCTAAGAAAGATACTCATAGAATATGATAGGATGGGAAGAAAAACCATCAGGTTGTGGAACCTGTGTCCTTGGGAGGGGAATCAGAGATTGCATGGGTGGACATTTGCCATGGGGACTGAGCAGGTTGAGCCACAGACTGGATGTCCCAGCTCGCGGGGCCTATATGGAGGAGACAAGCCCCTTGGCTGGTTGGAGAACCATGGAGACAGAAAAGAAGGTTGGAGAGGCCTGGACTCCATTTGTGAGGAATGTTCAGGTGCTCGCTTGCCCCAGGCAAGGCTGAGAAAGATCTTTTCTAGCAGCTGCAGGGTTTCCTGAGACCACCTCCCTACATTCCCAGCCCAAGCCAAGGAAAAACACTAGCACTGCTCACTCCACACTACAGTGTGGCACTGGAGCTAGGGTGGTCAGGATTAAAGACTCAAACTTGGGATGCAGAGACGACCCAGTCCCAGGGATGAGCCCACGTGGGTGGTGGCCATTTTGGGCACCTTCTCAAGTGATGTCATAGAAGCAACCCAGACTTTTGACACCAGCAAGGCTGCTGGGCTTCCCACAATTGCCTGTGTGCCTTTGTCCAAGCTGAAAAAACTCTTTGGCTCCACTCACAGCACACATAGTGTGGCACTAGGTCTAGGACAGTCACGACTGGGGAAGAGATGTGATTATCAGCTGCATCTGAGCAGAGTGGCAGATGCCCACACAGGCAAAACATTGGACTCTTTTTAGGTGCATATGCCCACTTGCTTCAGCACACCCCTCCTTTGAGGCAAAAGTCCTGGTAAGTACCCTGTAAAGTGAAAAGGTTACAATTATATTGTCACCCTTATTTATCTGATCAACAACATCAGATATGCAGATGACACCACCCTTATGGCAGAAAGAACCTCTTGGTGAAGGTGGAAGGGGAGAGTAAAAAAGGACTGATGCTGAAGCTGAAGCTCCAATACTTTGGCCACCTGATCTGAAGAGCTGACTCACTGGAAAAGACCCTGATGCTGGGAAAGACTGAAGGCAGGAGGAGAAGGGGATGACAGGGGACAAGATGCTTGGACAGCATCACCAACTCAATGGACATGAGTTCAAGCAAACTCCAGGAGATGTTTAAGGACAGGGAAACCTGGCATGCTGCAGTCCATGGGGTCACAAAAAATTCAGACATGACTGAATGACTGAATAACAAAGCACCTATTTATGGTAAAAACTCTCTAGAAAGCAGCATAAAGGGAACCTAAAACATTGTAATGACCATTTATGACAAACCTCTGGCAAACATCCTACACAATGGTGAGAAGCTGAGAATATTTTTTTCCAAGATCACGAACATGACAAGGATGTCCACTCTCACCAATTTTATCAACATAATTTTGCTATAGCAATCAGAGAAGAAAAAGAAATAAAGGGAATAAAAATTGGAAAAGAAGAAGTAAAACTTTCACTGTTTGCAGGTGACAGGATACTATAAATAGAAGATCCTAAAGATGCTACCAGAAAACCACTAGGGCTCATCAGTGAATTTGGTAAAGTTGCAGGTAACAAAATTAACAGAGAAATCTATTGCATTTCTACACACTAACAACAGAAGATCAGAAAGAGAAATTCAAGAAACAATTTCATTTACCACTGTATCAAAAAGAGTAACATATCTAGGAACAAGCCTACCTAAGGAAACAAAACACCTGTACTCTGAAAACTACAAGATGCTGATGAAAGCAACCAAAAAAGACACAAACAGATGAAAGACATGCCATGGTCATGGATTGGAAGAATCAACATAGTCAAACAAGGAAATCTAAAGACTGAATGCAATCCCTATCAAATTACCAATGGCATTTTTCACAGAATTGGAACAAAAAATCCAAAACTTTGTATGGAGAAACAAAAGCCTCCATGTAATGAAAGCAATCTCGAGAGAGAAAACAGAGCTGGAAGAATCAGGCTTCCTGACTTCATATTATATTACAAAGCCATAGTCATCAAAACAGTATGGTACTGCCACAAAAACAGAAATATAGACCAATAGAAAAGGAATCAGCTATGAAAATATTAGTCACTCAGTCATGTCTAACTCTTTGCAACCCCATGGATTAATTGTAGCCCACCAGGCTCCTTTGTCCATGGAATTCTCCAGGCAAGAATACTGAAGTTTTCTATTTCCTTCTCCAGGGGCATCTTCCTGATCCAGCAATCGAACCCAAGTTTCTTGCATCTCCTGCATTGCAGGCAGATTATTTACCATCTAAGCCACCAGGGAAGCCTGTTAACCAGCTATACCTCAACACCAAAAAAAGTTAAAAATAAATAAAAATCCAGGGTATTTTGAGGTATAACTGCTTTTGAACGGTGGTGTTGGAGAAGACTCTTGAGAGTCCCTTGGACGCAAGGACATCTAAACAGTCCATTCTAAAGGAGATCAGTCCTGGGATTTCTTTGGAAGGAATGATGCTAAAGCTGAAGCTCCAGTACTTTGGCCACCTCATGCGAAGAGTTGACTCATTGGAAAAGACACTGATGATGGGAAGGATTGAGGGCAGGAGGAGAAGGGGACGACAGAGGATGAGATGGCTGGAAGGCATCACGAACTCGATGAACATGAGTCTGAGTGAACTCCAGGAGATGGTGATGGACAGGGAGGCCTGGCGTGCTGCGATTCATGAGGTCACAAAGAGTTGGACACAACTGAACGACTGAACTGAAGTTGCTTCCATGTCTTGGTTATTTTAAATAATGCTGTAATGGGGTACAGACATCTCTTTGAGAAGTAATTTCAGTTCCTTTGGAGGTATACCTAGAAGTGGGATTGCTGTATCTTATGGTAACTCTATTTGTAATTTTTTGAGAAACCTTAAAACTGTTCTGTAGAACAGAGTGGCTAAAACAATGTATATTCCACCAACTGTATATAAAGGTTCTTTATTCTCCACATCCTCACCAACAGCTGCTATATTTTGTAATCTTGGTAATAGCCAACCTAACAGTTGTGATAATTGAATCTGAATTCCAGATTACCACATTATGAAATTTAAATTTAAATGTCAAGTTCTGAAAAAAATTGACAAGGAATACAGAGAAACAAGTGAGGAGAAAATAAATCAACAGCAGTTATCCCTGAGAAAGACCAGATGGTGGACGTTCTGGATCAACAGATTTAGACAAATGTTCCAAGATGCTCACACAGCTAAAGAAAGATGAGGATAAACTCAAGAAAATGATATATGAACAAAACAAAATATCAATAAAGAGGTGAAAAACATAGGAAGGAATAAAGAAATTCTGAAGCTGAATAATACAATAAAAGCGATGGATATTCAGTAGAGTGTTTCAAAATTAAATTTTCACAGGCAGGAGACTCAATGAACATTCAGTTCAGTTCAGTCACTCAGTCATGTCAGATTCTTTGTACCCCATGAATCACAGCATGCCAGACCTCCCTGTCCATCACCAACTCCTGGAGTTTACTCAAACTCATGTCCATTGAATCAGTGATGCCATCCAGCCATCTCATCCTCTGTCATCCCCTTCTCCTCCTGCCCTCAATCCCTCCCAGCATCAGGGTCTTTTCCAATGAGTCAATTCTTCGCATGAGGTGGCCAAAGTATTGGAGTTTCAGTTTTAGCATCAGTCCTTCCAATGAACACCTAGGACTGATCTCCTTTAGGATGGACTGGTTGGATCTCCTTGCAGTCCAAGGGACTCTCAAGAGTCTTCTCCAACACCACAGTCCAAAAGCATCAATTCTTCGGCACTCAGCTTTCTTCACAGTCCAACCCTCTCATCCATACATGACCACTGGAAAAACCATAGCCTTGATTAGATGGACCTTTGTTGGCAAAGTAATGTTTCTGTTTTTTAATATGCTATCTAGGTTGGTCATAACTTTTTTTTCAAGGAGTAAGCATCTTTAAATTTCATGGCTGCAATCACCACCTGCAGTTATTTTGGAGCCCCTCAAAATTAAGTCAGCCACTGTTTCCACTGTTTCTTTATCTATTTCCCATGAAGTGATGGGACCAGCAAACTCTAAATAGCATGACATTCAGAAGACTGACAATGAGCACATTATAATCAAATTGTTAAAATCTAAAGACAAAGAGTTTGGAAAGGAGCAAAAGAGGATCATATGCAAAGACCCTCCACAATTCTGTTTAGAATTTCTAAACAATTTCTGTTTAGAAATTCTAAACAGAAAGTTTGAAGGTCAGGAGGCTGTGGGTAAATATATTCAGATTTCTAAAGGAAAAAAATCAGTAAAAACCAAGAATTCTTAATGCTTCATACTGTTCTTTTAAGATGAAGGAGAGATGAGTAACAAATAAATAAAAATTACCTGTCCTGGGGAGAAGGCAATGACACCCCACTCCAGTACTCTTGCCTGGAGAATCCCATGGATGGAGGAGCCTGGGGTCTTTCAGGTTGAAAGAAAATAGTTGAGACTATATGAACCAGCAAAGATCTCCAGTAAAAGTAAATTCATGTACAATTATTAAAGCTAGTATTACTGTATCAACTATACCTCAACTTAAAAAGAGGAATCAGGAGAATCTGAGTCAGAGAAGATTATGTGATGATCAAAGTAGAAGTTGGAATGATGCAATTGCCAAAAGAGTTCATAAGCCAAGAAATGTTGACTGTTTTCAAAAATGGGGAAAAGGCAAGAAAATGTATTTTTTACTATAGGCTCCAAAGGAATACAGTTGTGCTTCTTTTAGCCAAGTGCACACAGGACAGTCTTCAGGATAGAGCATATGTTAGGCCACAAATCAAATCACAAAACTTTTGAGTTAAGATAAATATCATATAAACAACCTTCTTCAACTACAAGAGGACTAGAATACTGAAAAGAAAATTGAAAATTTTACAATTTTGTAGAATTTAAACAGTATACTCCTGAACAACAAATGGATCAAAAAAGAAATAGCAAGAGAAATTAAAAGGTATATAGAGATGAATGAAAATATAACATTAAATGAATTAAAAGCAGTACTATGGGGCAAAATTATAGCTATAACTGCTTACTTTGAAAAAAAGGTAGGATCTCCAATTGGAAACTATCAATAAACAAATAGAAAGCTAGAATAAAGAAGGATATGTTAATAATAAAGATTATGGCAGAAATAAAATAGAGAATTGAAAAATAGTAGGGAAAATAAACACTTACATGTGGAACTTAGAAAAATGGGACTGATGAAGTTACTTACAAAGCAGAAGTGACTCAGAGTTAGATTATAAAGCTATGGCTACGGGGAGAAGGTTAGGGTGAGGGATAAATCAGGAACTTGGAATGAACAAACACACACTATATACACAAGATAGATAAACAACAAGGATGTATCATATACCACAGGGAACTCTATTCAATATTCTGTGATAACCTGAGAAAAGAATCTTAAAGAGAGTGGGTATATACATATTAATATGTATAACAGAATTACTTTGCTGTACACCGAAACACAATATTGCAAATAAACTCTACACTAATAAAATTAAAATATTAAAAAAACACAAGACAAAGAAAAAGTACTAAGATTTTCAATCTATAAGCACAGGATATCTTTCCCTTTATTTGTATTTGCTTTAATTTCTGGTCAGTGTTTCAAGTGAACAAGTCTTTCACCTCCTTGGTTTATTTTATTCTTTTTGATGCTATTTTAAGAGGGAAGACTTCCTTCTTTTTTGAGTAGTTCATTGTTAATATATAAAAATATAATTGATTTTTGTATCAGTTACTTTAGTGAATTTATTTTTAAAAATTTATTTAAATTGGAGGATAATTATTTTCAATATTGTGATGGTTTTTGCCTTACATTAATATGAATCAGCCATAGGCATACATTTGTCCCCTCCATTCTGTCCCACCTCCCTCCTTACTCCATCCCTTCAGGTTGTCACAGAGCACTAACTTCGGGTGCCCTCTGTCATACATCAAACTCCCAACGACTATCTACTTTACATATGGTAATGGATATGTTTTAATGCTATTCTCTCAAATCACTCCACCTACTCCTTCTCCCACTGAATCCAAAAGTTTGTTCTTTATGCCTGTGTCTCCTTTGCTGCCCTGCACATAGGGTCCTTAATACATCTTTTTGGATTCCACAGATATGTGTTAACATATGGTATTTGTCTTTCTTTTTCTGACTTATTTGCCTCTGTATTACAGGCTCTAGGTTCATTCACCTCTTTAGAACTGCCTCAAATGTGTTCCTTATTATAGCTGAGTAATATTCCATCGTCTATATATACCACAACTTCTTTATCCATTCACCTGCTGATGGACATCTAGGTTGCTTCCATGTCCTAGCTGTTGTAAATAGTGCTGCAATGAACACTGAGGTTTTGTTGCTGTTCACTCACTCATTTGTGTCCAACTCTGTGACCCCACAGGCTTTGGGGTCAAAACTCTAAACTTTTTTATTTATTTATTTATTTTTTTAAATTAATTTTTATTTTTTAGTTTGTTTTGCTTTCAATACTGTATTCATTTTGCTACACATCGACATGAATCAAACTTTTTTAGAATTTGCTCAAACTCATTTCCATTGAGTCGATGATGCCATCCAACAATCTCATCCTCTATTGACCACTTCTCCTGCCCTCAATCTTTCCCAGCATCAGGGTCTTTTCCAATGAGTTGGCTCTTTAGAACAGGTGACTAAAGTATTGGAGGTTTGATTTCCTTGAGGTCCAAGGGACTCTCAAGATTCTTCTCCAACACTACAGTTCAAAAGCATCAATTCTTCAGTGCTCAGTTTTCTTTATACTCCAACTCTCACATCCATACATGTCTACTGGAAAAATCATAGCTTTGACTAGATGGACCTTTGTCAGGAAAGTAATGTCTCTGCTTTTTAATATGCTGTCTAGGTTGGTCATAGCTCTACTTCCAAGGAGCAAGCCTCTTTTAATTTCATGGCAGCAGTCACCATCTGCAGTGATTTTGGATCCCCCCAAATTAAACTCTGTCACTTTCCATTGTTTCCCCATCTATTTGCCATGAAGTGATGGGACCAGATGCCATGATCTTTGCTTTTTGAATGTTGAGTTTTAAGCCAGCTTTTTCTCTCTCCTTTTTCACCTTCATCAAAAGCCTCCTTAGTTCTTCTTCACTTTCTGCCATAAGGGTGGTGTCATCTGCATATCTGAGGTTATTGATATTTCTCCTGAC
This sequence comes from Aepyceros melampus, assembly GCA_006408695.1. Classification (NCBI taxonomy): domain Eukaryota; kingdom Metazoa; phylum Chordata; class Mammalia; order Artiodactyla; family Bovidae; genus Aepyceros; species Aepyceros melampus. The sequence continues at coordinate 94,758 of SJXQ01004842.1, read as the reverse complement.
AATCTTGATTCCAGCTTGTGCTTCATCCAGCCTGGCATTTCATATGATGTACCCTGCACATAAGTTAAATAAGCAGGACTATTCACTTTAAAACTCTTTTAACTGTCTTTAACTATTTTCTTTACTTAAATTGAACACCAGATCAGATGGATGATGTTATAATTTTGCTTCATCTATCAAATTTGATCTAATAAACACAGGAGAAGTAGAACGGTCTATTATACTTGTGCCTATTTTTACCCATTTCCATGTTCTTTCCTTTGTGGAGTTCAGAGATTTCTGTTATCTCCTTTCTGCTCAGGAAACTTCCTTTAGCCATTCTTTTTTCTTTAATTTTTATTTTTACTTTATTTTACTTTACAATACTGTATTGGTTTTGCCATACATTGACATGAATCCATCTTGGGTGTACATGAGTTCCCAAACCTGAACCCCACCCCCCACCTCCTACCCCATATCAGCTCTCTGGATCATCCCCGTGCACCAGTCCTAAGCATCCTGTATCCTGTATTGAACATAGACTGGTGATTCATTTCTTACATGATAGTATACATGTTTCAGTGCCATTCTCCCAAATCCTCCCACCCTCTCCCTCTCCCTCAGAGTCCAAAAGTCCGTTCTATATATCTGTGTCTCTTTTGCTCTCTCTCATATAGGGTTATCATTACCATGTTTCTAAATTCCATATATATGTGTTAGTATACTGTATTGGTGTTTTTCTTTCTGGCTTACTTCACTCTGTATAATCAGCTCCAGTTTCATCCATCTCATTAGAACTGATTCAAATGTATTCTTTTTAATGGCTGAGTAATACTCCATTGTGTATATGTACCAGAGCTTTCTTATCCATTCATCTGCTGATGGACATCTAGCCATTCTTTAATGGTAGTTTTGTAAACAAATCTCCCCCTTCTAAGGATTTATTTCCTGTTTATTCCTGGAGGATAGTTTTCCTGGATACAGAGTTCACTGTTGGCATTTTTCTTCAGCACTTGGAAAAACATGCTGGTTCCTTCTAGGTTAGATGAGAAGTGTGGTTATTCAAACTGACATTCTTCTATAAATAGTGTATTATTTTTTCTGTCTGCTTGTTAGGTTTTTTTCATGGTCTTTAGTTTTCAGAAGTTTAATTAAGATGTGTCTTGGCATGAATTTCTTCGAGTTTATCCAATTTGGTGTTACCCAATTCCTTGAGACAATATATGTCTGTCTTTCACCAGACTTGATAAAATTTCAGCCATTATTTCTTTGAATACACTTTTGTTTTGAAAACTTTTTCAGTCCCACATTTTCCCTACTCTTCTTTTGAAACTTCACTGATACAAATAAGTGTTAGATATGTGGTTTTGTCCTACATGTCCTTGAGATTCTATATATTTTTCAGTGTATTTTCTCTTTATGCAGAATGTGATTCTACTGAATCTGTCTTCAATTTAACTTATTCTATCTTATCTTTATTCTACATGAGCTTTAAACTTGCTGTTATATTTTTCTATGATTTCCATTCGTTTTTAAAATAATTTCTGTTTCTTTGCTGAGATTTCTATTTTCCCATTTGTTTTCATAATTTCTTGCTGAAGCCATTTTTATGACGGCTGCTTATATTGCTTGCCTACAATTATAATACCTGCTTCACCTTAGTGCTGTGTCTTTTGCAGTGAATGTCATTTCTCATTAATACTGTGACTTTCCTGGTTCTTTGTATGAGTGATTTTCTATCATGTCCTAAGCATTTTAGGTAAAATGAGACTATGAATCCTAATCTTTTTTAACAAGCAGGCAGCACACAAAGGTCAGATGGGTGTGGCTGTTCCTCTTCCCTGCTGACACTTCCTTGGGAAAAGCAGGGCACTGATATACACTGCCTCACTGCAGACAGATGAGGTGGAAGTGCGGACCTCTCTCTGGCCTTGCTAACACCTTTATGAAAGTGGGGCACTGACTCATATCACTTTTTAACCTCTGACGGAGGAAGCTTAGCTCTTTACTGGGCTTCACTGATGCTAGATGATGGAAGATGTGGAAGGAGTGCTGACTAGTTTTGCATACTTGTTCAGTTTCTTATTGCTGTTGGGTAGATGTGGAAGACTAGCTGATGGCAAGGATGCTTATTAAAACTGATTTGTACTACCTGTTAAGTATTATTGATACTGTATGTGGATGGAAACTTAATTCACTACTGGACACTGATGGCAGTAAACTGGCAAGGGGATTACTAATTGAATAGTGCCTGACTCTGGAAAGATGGGATTGAGATGGAGGATCAACTTCTTTGTTGACTCTGACTCAGCCATGAATATAGAGGTGCAGTGGTTTTTCACTTAGTGTTGGGCTGGAATAGGGCAAGTATTGCCAAAATCTTTTCTATGTTAGGGCACCAACTTCCTAGTCTTTTGGTGTGGGAAAACAGGCTTTGTTTGGAACTTTTTGCATGTTGTTAGTTATAGACTAGGTAAATTTTGAAGTGCTTTTTCAAAGATATATGAGTAGCAGTAAGAAATCCCAAGAAAGTAAAGGTCAAGTCAATTCCTCAAGTTTCAAGGTTTCTAGACAGCCTTTCTTCTTTATAACTTTCAGGGACTTTCTATTCTTGTTCATTGTTATAGCTGAGATTTTTAATTTTGAGAAGAACTTGGACTGAATTAAAAATAAGTTTGATCTCTTTGCAGTCCAAGGGACTCTCAAGAGTCTTCTCCAACACCACAGTCCAGAAGCATCAACTCTTCAGTGTTCATCTTTCTTTACAGTCCAACTCTCACATTCATACATGACTACTGGAAAAACCATAGCCTTGACGAGGTGGACCTTTGTTGTCAAAGTAATGTCTCTGCTTTTTAATATGCTGTCTAGGTTTGTCATAGCTTTTCTTCCAAGGAGCAAGTGTCTTTCAATTTCATGATGGCAGTCATTTTGGAGCCCCTCAAAATAAAATCTGTCACTGTTTCCATTGTTTTCCCATCTATTTGCCATGAAGTGATGGGACCAGATGCCATAATCTTAGTTTTCTGAGTGTTGAGTTTTAAGTCAGTTTTTTCACTCTCCTCTTTCACTTTCATCAAGAGGCTTTTTAGTTCTTCTTCACTTTTTGCCATAAAGGAGGTGTCATCTGCATATCTGAGGTTATTGATATTTCTCCTGGTAATCTTGATTCTAGTTTGTGCTTCATCCAGTCCAGTGTTTCTCATGATGTACTCTGCATATAAGTTAAATAAGCAGGGTGACAATATACAGCCATGATGTACTCCTTTCCCCATCTGGAACCAGTCTGTTGTTCCATGTCTAGTTCTAACTGTTGCTTCTTGACCTGCATGCAGATTTCTCAGGAGGCAGGTAAGGTGGTCTTGTACTCCCATCTCTTTAAGAATTTACCAGAGTTTGGTGTGATCCACAAGTCAAAGGCTTTGGTGTAGTCAATAAAACTCAGTCGAACCAGTCAATCCTAAAGGAAATCAGTTCTGAATATTCATTGGAAAGACTAAAGCTGAAACTCCAATACTTTGGCCAGTTGATGTGAAGAACTGACTCATTTTAAAAGACCTTGATGCTGGGAAAGACTGAAGGTGGGAGGAGAAGGGGACGACAGAGCATATTGTTGGATGGCATCATCGACTCAGTGGACATGAGTTTGGGTAAACTCCGGGAGTTGGTGATGGACAGGGAGGCCTGGCGTGCTGCAGTCCATGGGCCTGCAAAGAGTTGGACATGACTGAACAACTGAACTGAACTGAAGTGATTAAAGGTTATATTTTGATACATAAGAGTCTTACTGCAAAAATATATTTTTACACTAAAATTATTTAATAGGGACTATACTTATTCAATACAGGGGATACAGGAGGAATAATGCCTAATAGGTGTGGTATAAAAAAGAAATATTCCTTAATTTGGGGGGAAGTTATTAAAAATTGTCAATAGAAAATTATTTCTATAAGATCTGTAGTAGGCCAATCTGGGGTTATCTGATGATATTTATCTTTCTCATGTGGGCTTTCACAAAGAATCAGTTTTTCTTTGTCTATGTATGTGAGACAGTGTCTTACCACATGGTAAGTACACAAAGGACATGCTGAATAAATGAATGGATGAATACCTCCCTCCCTTGATTTGCTTTTGGAAGTGATTTGAAATCAACTTCTGCAGGAAGCACTGTTTAATTTATCTTAAGTTCCAACTGGTAACAATCTTATTTTATATATTGCTTTTATGCATGCATTGGGCAGTATTAAATTTCGGTGCACCTTCTACCTCCTGTCAAATCATTTCATGTGCAATTCATCTATGTTAGAATGTATGCCAAGACTGCATGTGAGATAGCTACATGGAGCTCCCAAATATGGCCTTATTTTTGGTCAATTAAAATGGTAATTCTATTACAGGAGAAGTCTTAGACTCACCTTTATTGAAGAATGTGCAACCATAAAGCCAAAGAATATTGAAGCAATGGCATAACACATAAGAAAGACAAATATGAAACTATAGTCACTGTAGCAGAAGACTGGATCATTGAAAATCTACAATAAAACAATTATGACATCTTGTAAAATATGCAATAAGTAGTACCATATAAACACAAGGGAAGAGGGAGAAAACTATGGCCCTAAAGAAACAGATCACACTGCCCAGTGACTGAAACTCAACAAGATGCCAACTTAACTAATTAGCTTATTTCTTACAGAAGGATTAATGTTTTTCTCAGAGATTTGGCAGTGTCTGAATTTCCATAAAAGTCATTTTTCATTCTCTTGAAAACTTGAGACTAATCAGTCCATACTATGATTGCTTTTTCCTTCTGAAAGGATAGTTGCAGCAGGTTGCAATCCACTGGAACTAAAATGTTAGATGTAACAGCCATATATGGCATGTAGCTATTAAACACTTGAAACATTAAGCACTTGAAACGTAACTAGTGTGACTGAGGAGCTGACTTTTTATTTTCATTGAATTTTAGTTATTCTTAACTTAAACTCGAAAGATAAAACAGTGTCAAATACAGATAAAGTATTTCTAATGAAGATACAGTGTAAAAATTGAGATGTGCTCTAAATATGAAACATACACTGGAGTTATAAGTATTTAGTATAGAAAAGAATGTAAAATATCTCAATTTTTAAACTGCATACTGAAATAATATTTTGTATATATTGGCTAAATAATATATATTATTAAAATAATTTCACCTTTTCCTTTTTAAAATTTCTAGTGGCTACTAAAATCCTAATAGTACATGTATCACATTTCTATTGGGCAGCATGAAACTAACACTTGCCTTGGCAAAGACTAACACACATATCAAACAGACAATAAAGATATAAAAAAAGAAGAACGTGAAGAAATATGCAGCCCAGATCATCCAACTTTTAAGTCCAATTGTAAGCTGGTACTCCTGTAGGAAATTTAAAACAAATCAAATATTAAATATATCAGCAATTCATAAATTTTTGCATACATTTAAAAACTAAATTCTCATAAAAACATATTTAAATGGATAATATAATTTTATGAGTGAAAAAAATCAAGGCTCAGAAAGTCATGTGTGTTGATTACACTTATGCAGTTAGTAAGGGCAGTACTGACATTCCAATCTTTTTCTCTTGAGTTCAGAAATCTTTTGTCAACATTACACCTAGTATTAAACCAAAATGGAGAGCATTTAAAATTAAACTTTGAAATATAGAGATTAAGATCTCTTTTCCATTATATCCACTTCCAGAGATATTAGACAAATGTGTTTATGGCTTCTTTCTTTTTTTAAAAATTCAATTGTAAATTAGAAGTCAGCAGTACTTCTTATACTTGTTCTTTGTAGGCAATGAAATGAGTCTTTTCCTTCCCTCTAGTTTGTCTCTGAGCTTTTTGAAACTGTGGTTTGATGTCTACCATTAATTTTGTAAAAGTCTCTGCCATTATTTCTTTTTTCTTTCTTTCTTTTTTACTTCAAAATGATAATTTATTTATTTAATCAGAGATTTTTCTCATTGAAACTGGCTTGTTTGCTTGCTCTTGTTGTCAGCTTCCACTTTGCAGCTCAACAGTGCCAAGGACTCAACAGATCCAGCGCCAAAGCATCTGTGCCATCCTTCTTTGTCCCACTGTAGCTACCAAGGCTCCATTTAAGCCGTCTCACCTAATTCATTGATATAGACCCCATTATTTCTTTAACTCTATTTTCACATCTCCTTTTTGAATTTCAATTATATACATGCTATATCATTGACAGTGTCCTATAGTTTTTCAATATTTTCTTATGGATTCTTTACATAGTGTTTTGTTTTTTCACTTAAGTTTGTGTAATTTCAACTTTCTTGTACTCAATTTTTGATTCTTTCCTCATCAAGGTCAAGTCTACTTATGAGTCTGTCAAAGGCATTCTTCATTTTTGTCAGCACACTTTTTAAAATTTCTAGCAATTCCATTTGACTCCTTATAGCTTGCTGTTTCCAATCATCAGTTCAGTTCTTTCAGTTTAGTTGCTCAGTCGTGTCCGACTCGTTGCAACCCCATGGACTGCAGCATACCAGGCCTCCCTGTCCATCATCAACTTCCAGAGTTGACTCAAACTCATGTCCATTGAGTCAGTGATGCCATCCTCTGTCGTCCCCTTCTTCTCCCACCTTCAATTTTTCCCAGCATCAGGGTCTTTTCAAATCAGTCAGTTCTTTGCATCAGGTGGCCAAAGTATTGGAGTTTCAGGTTCAACATCAGTCCTTCCAATGAACATTCAGGACTGATTTCCTTTAGGATGGACTGGTTGGATCTCCTTGCAGTCCAAGGGACTCTCGAGAGTCTTCTCCAACGTCACAGTTCAAAAGCATCAATTTTTCAGTGCTCAGCTGTTTCCGATAGCATTACTTATCTGATCGTGCATGTTATTTGACGTGCTGAAAAGAGAAAGCTTGACACTACTATTTTTAAAGAAGGCATGTTTGCAAGATTGGCCTTTTGTTGGTATATGGAAATTTGGCTGATAAACCACTCCCTTCACTGATATAAAACATTTTCTAAATGATAAGTGTAGCTGACTATGCCTAAACTGTTTGGACAAATAATATGGTGTATGCTGGATATCTGCTGTCTAGGAGTTTGGAATTTTGGTATGTGGTAGGCCAAAGGTGCTTATATACTATAACCAGCATGCCAATCAAAACCTTGGCTGCTAAGTCTCTAATGGATTTCTCTGGACAAGAACATCACAAATATGTTGCTGGATTTTCATCACTGGTGCAAGAGTATACCATGTGACCTCTTGTGAAATTACTTGCCGAAGCCTGCAGGTTAATTCCTCTAGGCTTTGCCTCTGTCATTTTCTCTTATGATTCAGCTATCACCTACACTTACTCTACCATTAAAATAAACCTTAGCTGTTAGCATATCTACATGCTGAGTCCCATGAATCCTTCAAGTGAATTTCAGAAAATAGGGATGGTCTGAAGGATCCTGGACACCTCTACCTTTTCCTTTAGTGCCTTAAATTATTAATCCGGTAATTTAAACTGTGAAGCATGGGTCAGCAGTGGACTGCGGCAGGGCCGGGGGCACTGAACGCCCCATTGCTACACAGGACCTTTTGAAGGAGGTCCTTCAATTATCATCATCACCTTCACCATAGTTTGGCCTCAGGCCAAACAACAGGGAGGGAACACAGCCCTGCTCAGCAATAGGAAAGTGGACTAAAGATTTACTGAGTATTGCCCCACCCAACAGAACAAGACCCAGTTTCCCACTCAGTCAGTCTCTCCCATCAGGAAGTTTCCATAAGCCTCTTACACTTATCCATCAAAGGGCAAACAGAATGAAAACAACAATCACAGAAAACTAATCAAACTGATCACATGGATCACAGTCTTGTCTACCTCAATGAAACTATGAGCCATGCCATGTAGGGCCATCCAAGATGGAAGGGTCATGGTGGAGAGTTTTGACAAAAAGCGGTCTACTAGAGAAGGGAATGGCAAGCCACTTCAGTATTCTTGACTTGAGAACCCCATGAACACTTTGAAAAGGCAAAAAGATAGGACACTGAAAGACGAACTCCTCAGGTTGGTAGGTACTCAATATGCTACTGGAGTAGAGTGGAAAATTCTGAAAGAGACGGGAATACCAGACCACCTGACCTATCTCTTGAGAAATCTATATGCAGGTCAGTGATTCACAATTTTAAAATATTTTATTCCATTTATAGTATTATAAAATAATGTCTATTTGAATCAGTTTTAATGAGGTGGATGAAGCTGGAGCCAATACAGAGTGAAGTAACCCAGAAAGAAAAACACCAATACAGTATACTTACACATATATATGGAATTTAGAAAGATGGTAATGATAAACCTGTACGCGAGACAGCAGAAGAGACACAGATGTATAGAACAGCCTTTTGGACTCTGTGGGAGAGGGAGAGAGTGGGATGATTTGGGAGAGTGGCAGCATAACATGTATGATATCATAAGTGAAACGAATCGCCAATATACTTACACATATATATGGAATTTAGAAAGATGGTAATGATAAACCTGTACGCGAGACAGCAGAAGAGACACAGATGTATAGAACAGCCTTTTGGACTCTGTGGGAGAGGGAGAGGGTGGGATGATTTGGGAGAGTGGCAGCATAACATGTATGATATCATAAGTGAAATGAATCGCCAGTCTAGGTTTGATGCAGGATGCAGGATACTTGGGACTGATGCATGGGGATAATCCAGAGAGATGGTGTGGGGCAGGAGGGGGGAGGTGGGGATTGGGGTTGTGAGTTCATGTACACTCGTGGCTGATTCATGTCAATGTATAGCAAAATGAATACAGTATTGTAAAGCAAAACAAACTAAAAAATTAAAATTAATTAAAATTTAAAAAAAGTACTGCAATAAAATTTTTTCTGTCTGGGTTGCTGAGTTTTTTGGTACCCATGTAAATTTTGTGCCCTTTTGCCTCACCAATTCTCTGAAGGTCAAGGTTTTTATTACATCTCATAGACAAACACAGTTCTTGAGAAATATGCCTCTTGCCTTTCTCAGTTCTCAGAACTCTGCTGACTACAGATAGACCCTGTAGGCAGGAAAGAAAGTTGGTTACATGCAGTGATTTGAGAGGCATTGAAAAGTATCTGATCTGTCAAATTCATCTTCTCCTTTTGTTTTCTGTTACTATGTCACAGTTGCTACTTTGGTCCTAGAAGAGACAAAACAGGTTTTGGTTCCAGGTTCCAAAGCTGATACAGAGAAAAGTCTTAGATCCCATAAGTCTTCTTTGTGTTGGTTCAGCGAGTCGTGGGACTCTTGGAAAGCAAGTCACCAGGTAAGAAGAGTGTTGAAATGGAAGGGAGGGGCCTGGAGAAGACTCAAAAACTCACCATACCGTTTGCTCAGGGCTCATGGATATCCGCTCACCAGATCTTTAACAACTGCACACTCAGTGTATTCTAAACAATCTCACGTTAGCTCATAGACTGCTTTGTAATTAGTCTCTAGATGAATCAGATGTACATATTTATCTTCTCCAACTAGATTGTACTTCTTGATGTTAAGGATCATGTTTTCTCTCTTGTTTTGATTTTTTTTTTTCTTTAAAGAGGATGAACTGAGTAGCTATTTCAGAAGCATCACCTTTGGTAAGTTTGTCTTGATTTATTCAGTCTTTCCTTCATTCAGTTCACAGTACATTTGAGATCAAAAGGAATTAAGGAGACATCATTGAATGAAACAATTCAGCACTGGAAAAAGTTAAAAGCCTGATTGCCTTTGGTGTCTACTCATTGTGACAGTTACCTGAAGATAATCTCAACTCTCCAGGAACTTCTAAAGCATGGAGATAGACGAGTCCAAAGGAGACATATATACATAGTACATTATAAAGGAACTTAAAACAGTAAATGTGTATCAAAGTAAATTGAAAGTTAAGCCACATTCTTAAGGAATGTGATTCTTTCATTTGGTTCCAAATCAAAGGCTACATGTACCCACAGTCAAACTCACAGGTCTTTGCAGATGCAAATATTCTGAGCACAAATTCACCTTTCATGCAAAATCCCCAAACTCAACACATAAACATGCCCTTCATAAATCGCCAAAAAGTCTCTTCAGTTGTAATACTCTACGAATTAAATTGTCAAGAGTGTTTTCTTTTATAGCAATTGATTCAGTATCTTTTAAAGTCCTCAGTGCTGTCAGATCTCTAAAGTCTGAATTCTAATAAATAAACTTATGCTTTCCTCTGTATTTAGAAGTTTACAACATAGAATTGCAAGTTCTGACCTGTTGAGAAAGGTACCTTCATAATGCCCAGTCGCTAAGTCATGTCTGACTCTTTGGGACCCCAGGCACAGTAGTCTGCCTGGCTTCTCTGTTCAAAGATTTTCCAGGCAAGAATACTGGAGTGGGTGGCCATTTCCTCCTCCAGGGATATTCCCAATCTAGGGGTCAAACCTGCATCTCCTGCGACTCCTTCTTTGGCCAGCAGATTCTTTACCACTGTGCCACCTTCATAGAGTAAGAATTTATTATGCTGGTAACTTGACAAATAGTTTTATTACACTGGTAACTAACAGTAATTTTCCTTAGCACTCTCAGGACAATTTCCATTCCTGACTTGAAATCACTCTTACGCTTTTAAAAATGGAAGATTATCTTTAGAGGAATCATTTATTTTTATATGCTTTTACATTCTAGAATGAATGCATAAGTGTCCTGAACAGAGCAAGTATCTTTTGAAACATTTTTTACACTGATGAAAAGTTGTTAATGTTTTCGTAAGGCTTTGTGCCACCAAGACGGTAAAGAGGCCAATCCACTATGCTTGGCTCAGCAGTTACTGCAGTCAAGTAGGAAACTGTGTCAACTGTGTGGCAACTTAATTTGTTTTGAACTGATGAATGACCACAGGAGATGCCAGCGATTGATGGAATAAAGCAATTCCCATGTCACTGTGAGTCCTAGGGGTTCACCTAGAAAGTCACGTGTATAAACATCTTCTAGAGGATAATGCCCATTGCTCAGTTCCCTGAAACACAGGGAACAGAGAGCTCCCTGCGGTTGCCTTCCATTTCTGTTAAGCATAGGAGCACAGACATACAGACAAAGGAAACCATGTCTGTTTCTATGTATTATTTTTATAGAAGACTCAGCAGAAGGGCTCATGGTGGTATTAAACACCTACTTTTCAAGTCTGTAAAGCCCATGACTTAATGAAGAGAAAGGTTCCTTCCAGTTGCACAACCGTCCTTCTGGGGAACCTTCGAGTCTCACTAGAAAGAAGCCGAGGTCCTAAGAACCGTCTTGCACAGGACTGTGTACAAGCGAGTCATGAGGCAACTTCAAACAGTATAAGATTGAAAGGAACTTTTTATTTTGAAAGTTTTAAAATGATCTCTCGGCATCATCACAGCAGAAACAGGAGAGAAAAATTAATAAAATTAGATGAGTATATGTTTGTTTGCCTGTGGGTATTTTGCTTGGTTCTGAATTTCTTCCTTTGAAAGTCATCCTTCCAGGGTTTGTCTACTCCAAGGATATCTACCGAGGGTGAGTCAATTCCCTTTCAGTTGGATGTAATTTGCAGCCACATTATCCTGTCTAAAAGGAATGAAAAGAAGTCAGGAAGTTTCCTGAGGAGCAGCTGGCACATGCAAATGTGAGACTGCTCATTTTAATTTTGGTTGTCATGACATTTCCTCAATTACCTCATTGACCTGAATCACATTTCCTTACAGTGCTTTCAGCCTTACTGTCTGGAAGTTACACTTGTTGTGGATAGCCCAAAGAAAAATCATGAGCAAGTCTGGATGTTATGGTTTTTGCAAATGTTGGACATATGCAGAAAATGTCATTTGAATTTGTAACATACTGAGAGTGCATCTGAGCAAGCCTACCAGTCAAACTTTCATCAGGTTTATTTCTTTGCCAAAGAGTCACTCCTGGATGATATCTTCATTTCACAAATAGAGATATGTTCATAAATGATAAATGTGAATGGTAGAAAGTATATATGGCTAAGAGAAATAATAAAATATAAAGATATTCATGGGAAACCTACTGGACAGCAAGGACACAAATTTATGTATACGCTATAAAGCAATCTGCTCTCATTCTGCTGGATAGATCCTTAAGAAATACTATCCCTTATCTTCACTATAGCTAGCATAAAAGGATTGGTAATAGCTCTCAGTTGCATTTCAAAACATAGAACCGAAAAAGATTGGTCAAATCTTTGCAATCACCATAATTTGTCCTTTGGAATTCATTCAGTACATATTCTTGCTCCTTTCTGATGATGAATATCAAAGATTTTAGTATACATTAGACAAATACATTTGCCAACACTCACACATAAATATGAGAAACAAATTGAAAATATTACAAGAGATACAGTGTGTTTTTCAGCATTCAAGAGAAAATTAATTAGCCTTCATTGATAAATACATGGCCAAAAAGTCGTATACAATTAGCCTTTTAGGGAAACATTCTGGCAAAGTAGATGCAATTAATGATTACAGTAGTAATTACCTACTTATAGCATGAATGCATATAAAAAATTTCCATTTCTTTCCTTCTTAGTTGTTTTCCACTGTATATTGCTAATGAATGGAGTTTACTAAACTAGTTTCTGGTAGAAATGTCAACATAAAATAGAACCTCTGTTCATTTTCATTGTGTCCAACCCATAAAAAAATTCAGATTGGCCTTTCCCAGAAGTGTTGAGGGTACATTGTGTCTGAGATCAGATGGTCAGGTGTGCAGCCTTTGTGAATAGGCCTGTTCTGCTAATATTTACCAAAGACCACAAGTTCCTGTAGCTGGAAGATTCAGGAGTTAGCCTATTGTTTGAGCAAACTGAAGCTTTCTTTGGAAAATCTTGGCAATGGGAAGTGCATTTGCGTATTTATTTATAAAAACTGTCATACAGTTTTCTCTCAAAAGAAAAATAAGTCTTTAATTTCCTATTGAACTTGTTCAGTTGAGAGAAAAAAAAATTTTGCAGCAGCCTCATGTATAAAACATGAAAAGGAACAAACTACTAGTACTATCTGTAAATCTTCTGAAAGAAAGATCTTTTCTGGTTTGAATCACTTACATTGAAAACACAAAGATGATCTTCCTGAAAGCAGTGCTGTATGAAGTGAATGGCTGAAATAATTTTCATGTTTCATGTTTAGAAAGACCAGATAATATAGTAGTAAATTGAAATTTCTGTTTTCTGTCCAGTCGCTAAGTCACATCCAGCTCTTGGTGATCCCATGGACTGCAACACGCCAAGCTTCCCTGTCCTTCAGTATCTCCTGGAGTTCACTCAAACTCATGTCCATTGAGTCAGTGAGGTTATCCAACCATTTCATCCTCTGTCGCCCCCATCTCCTTTTGCCTTCGATCTTTCCCAGCATCAGGGCCTTTTCCAATGAGTCAACTCTCTGCATAGGGTGGCCAAAGTATTGGAGCTTCATCTTTAGCATCAGTACTTCCAATGAATATTCAGGATTGATTTCCTCTCGGATTGACTAGTTTGATCTCCTTACAGTCTAAGGGATTCTCAAATGTCTTCTCCAACACGACAATTCTAAAGCATCAGTTCTTCAGTGCTCAGCCTTCTTTATGGTCCAACTCTCACATCTGTACATGACTATTGGAAAAACCATAGCCATATGGACTATTGAACCTTTATAGGCAAAATGATGTTTTTGTTTTTTAATACACTGTCTAGGTTTGTCATAGCTTTCCTTCCAAGGAGCAAGCATCTTTTAATTTCATGGCTGCAGTCACTGTCAGCAGTGATTTTGGAGACCAAGAAAATAAAGTCTGTCACTGCTTCCACTGTTTCCCATTCTATTTGCCATGAAGTGATGGCACATGAAGTAAATTGAAATAGACACATGGTAATAATTTTAGGAATGGGTTTACAATAAAATAATGACAACAGTTTTTTTTCATAGCATCTCCCAATGCAATAATTTCAAATATCAGTAAATACTAGACAACTCATCATAGAAAAACGCAATCTGTCTTATCTGCATGACTTTCAGGAGCTCATATACAGTTACAGGCGTATATCATTTCCTAGACTGTCTTGGTACCTCAGCAGTGTCTTAATATATAGCCTTTTATACATGGAAGGTCCATTTGAGGAGGGAATCTAGCTTATCAGAGCACTCTAGCCTCAGCTTAGATTCTAGAAGGCTACCAAACCCCTTTATTTTTTCAGATGTTCCTGAATTTGTCTCACTGGCTACAGCCTGGTCTCTCATTTCCACAATTACTCCTTTAAAGTTTGACATGTATGTACTGCACACATGCGTGCTAAGTTGCTTCAATCATGTCTGACTCTTTGTGACCCTATGGACCATAGCCCACTGGGCTCCTCTGTCCATGGGATTCTCCAAGCAAGAACACTGGAGTGGGTTGCAATGCCCTCCTCCAGGAGATCTTTCCCACCCAGGAATCGATCCCAGATCTCCAACATTGCAGGCAGATACTTTACTGTCTGAGCCACCAGAGAAGCTCATACACACACACACACACACATATATATGGATATATATATACACACATATAGCTGATTCACACGGTTGTACAGCAGAAACCAGCACAACTTTGTAAAGCAATTATCCTCCAATTAAAAAAAAATTAAATCTTTAGGATTGGGTCAAGCTAGAAAGCCCACAGTAGTACCAACAGGCCTCTTAGCTTAAAACATTTTTAAGAAATTCTGAATGCTTGTTACTTCTCCTGCCCTCTGTCCCTATCATTAACTGGGACCAGAAGAGGAACTCAGTATTTAGATCTAGGCTAAAAACACATTTCAACAGTGACCTGCAGACCTACAAACTTAAAGCTTCCAAAATGAACCTATGATTTCTGAGCAGGTATTGGCTAGCTTAAGAAGCAGTATAAGAGCTCTTTGGAAACAAAAGAAAAATACACCATTTGCCAGCTATTTAGCTGATAAGGAATTTTAAGTTTCCATCTCTTCCTCTTCTTCCTCATGCTAAATTGGTCTGGTATTAGTTTAGCCATATTATCAGTTCAGTTCAGTCGCGCAGTCGTGTCCAACTCTTTGCGACCCCATGAATCACAGCACGCCAGGCCTCTCTGTCCATCACCAACTCCCGGAGTTCACTCAGACTCACGTCCATTGAGTCTGTGATGCCATCCAGCCATCTCATCCTCGGTCGTCCCCTTCTCCTCCTGCCCCCAATCCCTCCCAGCATCAGAGTCTTTTCCAATGAGTCAACTCTTCGCATGAGGTGGCCAAAGTACTAGAGCTTCAGTTTTAGTATCATTCCTTCCAAAGAAATCCCAGGGTTGATCTCCCTCAGAATGGACTGGTTGGATCTCCTTGCAGTCCAAGGGACTCTCAAGAGTCTTCTCCAACACCACAGTTCAAAAGCATCAATTCTTCGGTGCTCAGCCTTCTTCACAGTCCAACTCTCACATCCATACATGACCACAGGAAAAACCATAGCCTTGACTAGACGAACCTTAGTCAGCAAAGTAATGTGCTTTTGAATATACTATCTAGGTTGGTCATAACTTTTCTTCCAAGGAGTAAGCGCCTTTTAATTTCATGGCTGCAGTCACCATCTGCAGTGATATTATGGCAAAACATATATATGTCTTAGCCTGTCTGTGTCAATATAGCCTTCTGCCTGAATCCGTCAAATATTTTTATTGCATTCTTTCCATCGCTAAGCCCTATGTAGGTGCTGTGAGTTATACAAAAAAGAAGAAGAGTCAATCCTGAATTTCAGATTTATAACTGAGTTTATAAAATGAATTAATGGAAGTTAAAAAAAAAAAAAACAGTGTACTGCTAAATAACCTGGTACTGAGTTTAGCATAATAGAAGTTCACAGAATAATGAACCAATGTGTGAGAGCTAAATTGGGAAAGGTTCAATGAAAAAAGCAACACTGGAGCTGTTTATGGAAGTATGGTCCTAGGCAGAGTGGCTGAAAGGCAGCCTTCCAGAAGCGGACAACAGCTTTTTAGCAAATTTCCCCAAATGGAATGAAGATCATAAAACTGGAGAATATGAATGACATTTATTTTACATTTATTCTATATTGATAACTATGAAAGACAAGTCATACTTTTTTCCCAGTCATAATTGTCATCCTAACAATGTACTTTTCTTCCAATGCAGTAAGTTATTCCAGATATTAAATGGCTATCTGAAAAAGGAAGAATCTTTTCCTCATCTTCTCTGGAATGTAAGTGCAGTTTTTTTTTTTCTTTAAGGCAGGAAAATGGTATTTTAAATATGCTCAACTTTCTTCCATAATGTAGAATATGATTTTGGAGATGTAATCTTAACAAAGCCCAGCACTTGGTAACTCACTGCAAGTTTTAAATTCCATGATGAACCTACCGTATAGCACAGGGAACTCTACTCAATACTTTGCAATGACCTAAATGGTGAAAAGAATCTTTAAAAGAATGGATATATATATATATATATATATAAGCTGATTCACTTGACTGTACAGCAGAAACTAACACATTGCAAATCAACTGTACTCCAATAAAAATTAACTTAGAAAATAAATTCTGTGATGAAAAAGCAAACATTTCTTACTAATTATGTCAAAGTAAACTGCCTTTAAAAGTACTCTAAGCTTTCCAAGGATCTAAAGATGCAGAAAGATGATTGTGAGGTTGTTCAAATCTAGGTTACCCTGTAGAGTCCTAC
The DNA here is from genome assembly GCA_006408695.1 of Aepyceros melampus. Lineage (NCBI taxonomy): Eukaryota > Metazoa > Chordata > Mammalia > Artiodactyla > Bovidae > Aepyceros > Aepyceros melampus. The sequence goes on along the minus strand of SJXQ01004842.1, from coordinate 78,088 downwards.
ATACATGCACTGTGTTGATGAGTTAGCATATCTAGATTTGGTAGAGCCATGGCAACCTTCCTATGGCCAGTTTTTTTGTATAAGAGCTGCTGCTTCGAAGTCGCTTCAGTCATGTCTGACTCTGTGCGACCCCAGAGACGGCAGCTCATCAGGCTCCCCTGTCCCTGGGATTCTCCAGGCAAGAACACTGGAGTGGGTTGCCATTTCCTTCTCCAATGCATGAAAGTGAAAAGTGAAAGTGAAGTCGCTTAGTCATGTCCAACTCTTAGCGACCCCGTGGACTGCAGCCTACCAGGCTCCTCTGTCCATGGGATTTTCAAGGCAAAAGTACTGGAGTGGGGTGCCATGGCCTTCTCCCTATATAAGAGCAGTGACCCCAAAAGTCAAAAAGTGTGGCTTCCCCATATTTTTTCCCAATGCAAAAGGAAATTGGGATTGCAGTTGTTTCATGTGAAACATCACTAAGGATATTACAGTGTCATTCAGTTTTAGACCTTAAAAATATCATAGAGGACTTTCCTGGTGATCCAGTGCTTAAGACTCTGCTTCCATTGCAGGGGGCAATGGTTCAACCCCTGATCTAGGAACTAAGATTCCCACATGCCTCATGGCCTGGCCAAAAAAAGAGAAAGATGCCATAGAGATCATTAGCCACTCTTTCAGACCACAATGAAGAAAGTTAAGCTCTACTAGAAGTCTCATCTTGGGACTTCCCTGGTGGTCCATGGTTAAGAGTTTGTCTGCCAATGCAGGGGACATGGGTTCGGTCCCGGCTCTGAAAAGATTCCACATGCTGCACCTACTGAGCCCACATGCCGTCTAGAGTCCATGCTTCACAACAAGAGAAACCACTGCAGTGAGAAGCCCGAGTACTACACTGAAGAGTAACTGCCACTTGCCGGACTAGAGAAAGCCCCTTGCACAGCAGCAAAGACCCAGAGCAGCCAAAAATAAATATGTAATATATAAATAAAGGAAGAGAAAAAAAGATGTTCATTTAAAAGATCAAGGAAAAAAGAAGTCTCATCTCATCTCTGCTTTGGTGTAGACTCTACCATGCTGAACCTCCTTATCTGTAGATCTCGGGGGGACAGGGAGGCTTCTCTGGACCCCAGGGGCCCTAGGTAGAGAGTGGAGACCACAGCGCTCCCAGGTAGTCAACAGGTGAGGGAGCAGCTTAAACCAGTGAATGAATGCTGGTGACTATTGTGAGTTGCTGCTGCTGCTAAGTCACTTCAGTCGTGTCTGACTCTGTGCAACCCCATAGATGGCAGAGGCCAGTAAAAGGTCCTGCTTTACTCTTTCCATGTGAAATTCAGTCCTATGATGAAAAATTTAGAAAACAAATATTAACAAATATAGATGTGGACTATCATTTAAAACTTCCAGACTATATTCTACCTTTAGAGATAGAGGCTCAAATTTATATAGCAAACTGGGCATGTGTGCGTGTGTGTTAAGTCACTTCAGTCATGTCTGACTCTTTGCGACCCCATGGACTTAGCCCACCAGGCTCCTCTGTCCATGGGATTCTCCAGGCAATAATACTGGAGTGGGTTGCCATTTCCTTCTCCAGGGGATCTTCCAGATCCAGATATCAAACCCTGTCTCCTGTGACTCCTGCATTGCAGGTGGATTCTTTACCACTGAGCCTCCAGGGAAGCCCAGAAAACTAGGAGAAATCCCGTAATAAGCATTTTCTTTTATGTAAAAGATAAAGCAAAACTTTATCCTACTCTTTAAAAGGAAATTTGAATATAATGAAATAAATTAAATTTAGATGTTTCAATCTGAGTTTTAAATTCTCTGCTTGATGTAAATTTGGTTAAAGTATGTTTCAGCAATTACTACCTAAAGGCCAATGTTTGTTTTCCTCTGTGCTGAATTAGACTCTTTCAGCATATTTATTATTGAGTGGCCCCAAAGAATGATCTCTTGTCTGAAATTCCCTTTTCCCTACATCCTCTCCAAGGAAAGTTGGAGTCATTTCAGTAAGGAATGGCTTCAAATAAAGAAATATCTTACCTTGAAGGATTCAAGAAGTTCACAGCATTTGGTGGTATGCGACCCAGATGAAAGATTGCTGTCTAGTGAAGACTGAAGGAAGCCCATGTGGCTCAGTGGTAAAGAAGCTGCCTGCAATTCAGGAGCCACAGGAAATGCAGGTTCAATCACTGGATCAGGAAGATACCCTGGAGGAGGACATGGCAACCCACTCCAGTAGTCTAGCCTGGAGCATCCCATGGACAGAGGAGTCTGGCAGGCTACAGCCCATGGGGTCGCAAAGAGTCTGACATGATTGAGTGACTGAACATGAGCACGGAGATTGAATAAGCTAGATTTGGGGAAACATATTAAAGTTGCAGTACCATATATAGGTCAGGCTGAGTTCCTAGGACCAGACTACACTCGTAATGGGAGTTGTAATTTCCCCTAAAAGTAGCAGATAACCTGCAGTTTATCACTCTGGGAAGGGGCCAGTCTTGAGGCAGTGAATCAGGACTCAGGATTGTGAGGGCTTTGAACTGTTAGGTTTGGAGGAGGTACTAGGGTCTTTTCTCCTCTCTCTGAAACCTCATGGAATTCAAGTAAAGCAGACATGCTAGAGAGCACCGCTGTTGACGGGTGGCTGGCTTTCCTTTTCCAGATGGCAGCTGACTGGAATGAAGGTGGAAGATCATCCTTTAGGAACTCTGAAGAATGTCATCCTGGCTTTGAGGTTGAGGGCTCTGAACACACTTGTGTGTAATGTCATTTATTCTGTATGTGAACAGTCTCCTTCTGTTTTCCATAAACTTTCAATGAAGACTGATCAGAAGTTACCACCTGGTCTCTTTGCTGGAAGGAAAGGGCAGGGACCCCATCTAGACCTCAAAGACACTTTGAAGTTGATTAGTTTATGGTAAACCAAAAGGTAGGATTCAAGATATCATTTTCAAAACTTTAAGTGGAAATATGACCTTATTTTTATTCATATGTATCTGAGACTTGAACATATTATTATACTTATTTGTGTACTAAATACCAGAGATGGCTTCATTTTCCTTTCCTGGTGATTGTGGTAAGTCATTATGCAATGAACCATTTTCTGGAATTTTTTAATGGTTTCTTTAATTAAAAATGGGCTTCCTAGGTGGGGGAGCTGGTAAAGAAACTGTCTGCCAGTGCAGGAGACACCAGAGACTCAGATTCCATCCCTGGGTCAGGAAGATCCCTTGGAGGAGGAAATGGAAACTCACTCCAGTATTCTTGCCTGGAGAATTCCATGGACAGAGGATCCTGCTGGACTGCAGTCCATGGGATCGCAAAAAGTCAGACACGATTGAGCACTGAAGCAAGCAAACAAACAGTCCATTAGAATTTCTTGAATGGTTTCTTTACTTAAATAACCATAGGATGACTACTGATCAGTCTTCACTCGAGTGAAGGGTATAACGGGAATTCTTTGTGGATTAACCAAGGCTAATGCATCACCACACCTCTCACCTTTTAATCACCATATTTTTTGCTAGAGAAAAGTCTGCTAAATTGTAGAAGGAATGTAGAGGTTTTTGAGAAAAAGGGACCCCAACTCTCTTCACCTCTTCGAGCATACCGGAATGAGTGAACCAAAGTTTGTAAGAAGCATGTCAGGATTCTCCAAGGATAAGCATACCAAAAAAATAGGGTATGGTTGCTTACCCTTGGCATATACCAGAAAAAGCCATTTTTTAGGGAAAATAAAAACATGTATCTGAGATTGGCATGCTTTTAAGATCTAGTTATGCTGGCACATTGTTGTGGTTTTGGATCAAAGGCTGAGCATTTGAACATGGGATGCTTTTTGGTTTAGGTATATCATTCATTACAAGATGGACACATTTTTCTTGGTATTATAGAGTGCTGATTTTGAACAATGACATTCAGTGGTAGCAAAAAAGCAGAGTAGTAATGCAGGATCAAGCTCTTTCCCCCATGACACTGAGTAAGGTTTGAACTCTTAAACTTAAAAAGGGTCTGAATGTGTGTGGGAGGGAAAGACTTTCCGGGCAAAGTCTCAAGAGTGAGATGCTAGACTTCCCACTAACAAGTCACATGGATGCTGACTGGGAAAATAAAAGAATATGACTGCTTTCTACCCCAGTGTTAATGAATATGATTGTTACATTTGTAAAATTAAAGAGAAGTCACAATGGTATATTGTGTAGGGTAATCCCAAATCACAATACATACTGTGATTTTTCCTTTATATTTATTAATTTAAATGCAAGGTTCAGGGAATCTTAGATCAACCGAAATCCCAGAAATCTCAAAGAAGATCTGATCTCTTCTGAAAGGTCTAGGAGAGTAAGTCACTCAGCTAAGAAATTCCCTTGCATGGATCACTGCAGACTAATTCTTAAATCTTCCTTTTAATTAATTTCATTGAAAGTCTGAAAGAATATAATATGAAAGCTGAGCAACTGTCAACTTGTGACTTCTCATTCTATAATTGATTCAGTATTTTAGTTTGTTGTATTGATATACATCTTCATAACTGACTATGCTCTTTTGCATACATTATGTTGTCTGTGCCTCATGGCTACACTGATGGATATGTGGAGAAGTTATGCAAGAGGGCAAAGAGGCAAGAAGAGAGTAAATGATACAGCCAAAAATGAGGGCAAGAAAGCTTAAATTTAGTGAATAGATACTTGCTAATTGCAAAGAGAAAACTAGCGACTTTAGTGTAAACATATATGGCAGACACCACTTTCACCAAGTGATTAAGGTTAACATGACCCATAATGAGACCTATCAATATCAAGTGCCTCCTGATACTATGCACTGAGAAGGGCACAGCATCACTTCTGTAGGATGGCTGCCAAAAATAATAACTGGAATTATGATAAATTGTCAGACACACTCAAACTGAGACTCATTCTACCACATTGGCCAGTGGTATATGACACTATTCAAAAGTGTCAAGATCATAAAAGACAAAGAAAGACTAAGGACTGTTGCAAATTGTAGGAGATTGAGAAACCATGACCACTAAATGCAACTTGAGAACTTGGATACTGGGTCTGGAAAAGGAAATCAGGGGGACAATTGGTGACACTGGATAAGATCTGTTGATTAGTTGGTAGTATCACTGTCAATGTTAATTTCCTGATTTTCCTATTGTACCCTGGTTAGGTAAGATGTTAACATCTGGAAAAGCTGTAAGAAGTGTATATAGGAATTTTGTGTACTGTTTTTGCCACTTTAAAAAAAGTCTGAACTTGTTTCAAAATCAAAGTTAAAGTAGAGACATAAATAGGTTTTCTCCTATAGCCAAATCAGTTTTTTTTTTTCCTATGTGAGTATAGTTGATTTATAATGTTGTGTTAGTTTCAGGTGTACACGAAGGGATTCAGTTATATATATACATATATTCATTCTTTTTCAGATTCTTTTCTCATATAGCTTATTACAGAATATTAAGTAGAGTTCCATCAATTTTTATCTTCAATAAAAATATATGTAAACTTCAAAACTTAACTGGTACTCTAAAAAATGGTTTATTCATTATTAGGTGAATACTTTGAATTATTATTTTTTTATTATTCAAATCCATGGGTGATGATCCTATGTTCTGCTGTAGAATTCTGGGTAAACATGGAACATAATGGTAAAAGACTCTGGGAGTTGGGTATGGAGAGACATATCCCAGCCCTGTCAATTTCTATGTATGTGACCCTCAGTGTCTCTATCTGAAAAATGGGAATAAGCCAAGCTATCATAGGACTGACTGCTGTGGGATGTGGGATTGAATGAACCAATGTATGATGAGTCCATACCACAGTGTTAGATGCCAGTTCTAGCTTTTGATTGATTTGGGTGAGAAACAATAGCTTCGTGGGCCAGGCATCATTTTGTGTCAGAATGGCTCCTTGGGTTGAAATTTCACCAACGTAAATGGACACTTCCTCAAAAGCTGTTAAAAGTATGCTTATTACAGATAAAAAAGGGAAAAGAAGTCATTTACACAAATTCACCAGTGATATGTTGAAAATGCCAAGTGAATCGCTTAAAACTTGCCATGGAAAAGACCTCTGCTGTCACCATGACCTCAGCCTTCGGTGGGGTACCATCCCTGGAAGACAGAGTGGAAAATGGGAACTCTGCCCAAAGTTGCAGCGCCTGTGATGGAGAGCAGGGAGAAACCATGGCTGCTCCGGGAGCCCAGCAGATCCTGCCCAAGTGGGCGGACAAGACTTTAAACAACTTGGAAAGGCTCTTCAAAGAACAATTAAAAACAGCCTCCCGCGGTGGGAGGTGAATCTGGCTGGCCAACTCCTGCTTTCTTTCCCCAGGGTAGAATTCCCAGGCTTCTGGATCCTGGTGGAGCGCCCTTGGCAGTGGATCCTGATGTTCCCTTTTCACTTTCCCGGGACGCAGAGTGATGGTTATGAGTACACAGGGTAAAGAACATCTGGCTGTCTTGAAACTGAAAGAGATTTGCAGTCAGCAGGTGGGGGTTGGAGGTTTATGAAAATAGTGGGGTGAAGTTCATTTTGTGGACAACTCTTGGCCCTGGGTATTATTTATTTCAATTTTTTTTTTTTTTTTTACTGCTGGGCTCCTGTGGGCTTATTACAGATCAATTCATAAACAAACACACCGTTAAGTTGTGTCCTGGGGATAAATGATGAGTTTATGTGACTTTGGGGTTGCATGTTAAAGGTAAGAGAGGAGCCACAGCTAAGAACTCAGTGTAATTTCAGTTTACTAAAATTCCAAGCTACACCCCTATTTGGGTAAAAGACTTCAGAAGTCCATGAACTACACATGGTTTTAAGGCACTGAATTAATGTCTTCAACATTTCTAAAAAGAATTACCATGGACTTAGATGAACTATGGAATGAGGTTCGTGACATTGTACAGGAGATAGGGATCAAGACCATCCCCATGGAAAAGAAATGCAAAAAGGCAAAATGGCTGTCTGGGGAGGCCTTACAAATAGCTATGAAAAGAAGAGAAGCAAAAAGCAAAGGAGAAAAGGAAAGATATAAGCATCTGAATGCAGAGTTCCAAAGAATAGCAAGAAGAGATAAGAAAGCCTTCTTCAGCAATCAATGTAAAGAAATAGAGGAAAAGAACAGAATGGGAAAGACTAGAGATCTCTTCAAGAAAATTAGAGATACCAAGAGAACATTTCATGCAAGGATGGGCTCGATAAAGACAGAAATGGTCTGGACCTAACAGAAGCAGAAGATATTAAGAAGAGGTGGCAAGAATACACGGAAGAACTGTACAAAAAAGATCTTCATGACCCAGATAATCATGATGATGTGTTGACTAATCTAGAGCCAGACATCTTGGAATGTGAAGTCAAGTGGGCCTTAGAAAGCATCACTACGAACAAAGCTAGTGGAGGTGATGGAATTCCCGTTGAGCTGTTTCAAATCCTGAAAGATGATGCTGTGAAAGTGCTGCACTCAATTTGCCAGCAAATCTGGAAAACTCAGCAGTGGCCACAGGACTGGAAAAGGTCAGTTTTCATCCCAATTCCAAAGAAAGGCAATGCCAAAGAATGCTCCAACTACCGCACAATTGCACTCATCTCACATGCTAGTAAAGTAATGCTCAAAATTCTCCAAGCCAGACTTCAGCAATATGTGAACCGTGAACTCCCTGATGTTCAAGCTGGTTTTAGAAAAGGCAGAGGAACCAGAGATCAAATTGCCAACATCCGCTGGATCATGGAAAAAGCAAGAGAGTTCCAGAAAAACATCTATTTCTGCTTTATTGACTATGCCAAAGCCTTTGACTGTGTGGATCACAGTAAACTGTGGAAAATTCTGAAAGAGATGGGAATACCAGACCACCTGACCTGCCTCTTGAGAAATCTGTATGCAGGTCAGGAAGCAACAGTTAGAACTGGACATGGAACAACAGACTGGTTCCAAATAGGAAAAGGAGTACGTCAAGGCTGTATATTGTCACCCTGCTTATTTAACTTATATGCAGAGTACATCATGAGAAATGCTGGACTGGAAGAAACACAAGCTGGAATCAAGATTGCTGGGAGAAATATCAATAATCTCAGATATGCAGATGACACCACCCTTATGGCAGAAAGTGAGGAGGAGCTAAAAAGCCTCTTGTTGAAAGTGAAAGAGGAGAGTGGAAAAGTTGGCTTAAAGCTCAACATTCAGAAAACGAAGATCATGGCATCTGGCCCCATCACTTCATGGGAAATGATGGGGAAACAGTAGAAACAGTGTCAGACTTTGTTTTTTTGGGCTCCAAAATCACTGCAGATGGTGACTGCAGCCATGAAATTAAAAGGCGCTTACTCCTTGGAAGAAAAGTTATGACCAACCTAGATAGTATATTCAAAAGCAGAGACATTACTTTGCCGACTAAGGTCCGTCTAGTCAAGGCTATGGTTTTTCCTGTGGTCATGTATGGATGTGAGAGTTGGACTGTGAAGAAGGCTGAGCGCAGAAGAATTGATGCTTTTGAACTGTGGTGTTGGAGAAGACTCTTGAGAGTCCCTTGGACTGCAAGGAGATCCAACCAGTCCATTCTGAAGGAGATCAACCCTGGGATTTCTTTGGAAGGAATGATGCTAAAACTGAAGCTCCAGTACTTTGGGCACCTTATGCGAAGAGTTGACTCATTGGAAAAGACCCTGATGCTGGGAGGGATTGGGGGCAGGAGGAGAAAGGGACGACCGAGGATGAGATGGCTGGATGGCATCACAGACTCAATGGACGTGAGTCTGAGTGAACTCCGGGAGTTGGTGATGGACAGGGAGGCCTGGCGTGCTGCGATTCATGGGGTCGCAAAGAGTCGGACACGACTGCGCGACTGAACTGAACTGATGGACTCAGGAAATAAATAATCACACAGAGCACCCAGATTTCCTTAAGAGTGCATGAAAAGATAAATCATTTGGAGCCCTGACATGTTCTATAAAATGATTTTAATATGGATTTAATATGAATCTAATTTAATGTGTGTTTCTATTTAACAATAGTAATGACCTAAATCATCATTTATTCAATTTCTCAAAAATATCTATCGAGTGTCTACTATATGCCAGAACTATATATGAGCCAAGATTCTAATTTATGGTTAACATTTTTGATGACTTAATTGTTTTCCCTTCATAGAAAGGCTTCTACTTTCTGATGTGATGAGCATTGAGAGATACCCTTCCCAACTCAAAACAGATTTGTGTATAGCAAGTCTGTGCGCATACACTGTTATCTTTGTTTTAAAGTAGTGGAAGCTCACTGGATGAAAGGATGAGTCATCATGAGAGGTTATGTACTTCAGTCCTGTCTGAGCAGAGGCGTAAAAGGAAGGCTGTATGTTCCCAAATGACACATGAAACTGAACAATGTTTATTTCTCACTGTGAGGTCCACCACCATGAGACCTTGGGAAGAAAAGCCGTCATCAAAGAGAAAGAATTGTGATTCCAGGAGATGATGTAGCTTGCAAGTCCCGTGTCTTTTTGCAACACAAAATGTAACAGGTGGGCAAAGATATAATTGAAAGAGAAGAATGAGGGGGAAATTATATTTGAGAGGGAGAGAATCAGAGAGAAAACAGAGATTAAAACTAAGAGAAAACATAAAAGTATACACCCTTGGAAGGACAGAAAGAGCCTCCCTCTGCCCATCTTCCATATACCTTATCAGGTGTGATACACTGGTGCTCATAGCGTAAGCTGCCCTTCCAGCTTCCATCCCTCACCCCCAAGAGAGGTTCAAGCCAAGACAGAATGAATTGTCAGAAGTTCTAGATAGGATAAAGCCCAAAGATCTTATGTCAAGATTAGGGAAGTATCCCTTTATGAAACTGATTCTACTTGAAACTGACTCTAGATGAACAGCAAGATTTACTGGATCACTGTGCTGCCTGTGGAATAACCCAGAGTGGAAAATGGTGTGTAACTGAATTGCTGAGGTCAGCATGGTTCTCAGTTCAGTCAACAGAATGTTTCATGATATTATGACATGCTCTGCATGAGATAATAGTGATTTGGGTAACAAATAAAATAGTAATTACAAAGTTAAGAATTGATTAAATTAACACATATATGGAATCTAGAAAAACGGTACAGATGAACCTATATACAGGACAGGAAATAGAGATAGAGACATAGAGAACAGATATGTGGATATGGGCAGGGAAGAGAGGGGTGAGATGAATTGGGAGACTGGGATTGACATATATACATTATTATGTGAAATAGATAGTTAGTGGGAACCTGCTGTATAACACAGGGAATCAGCTCAGTGCTCTCTGACGATCTAGATGGGTGGGATGGGAGTAGAGGGTGGGAGGGAGGTCCAAGAGGGAGAGCATATATGTAAACATATAGTTGATTCACTTTAGATGTGAATGAAAGCAAATATACCCCCAATTATTTTAAAAATGAGTTGGCTGGTGACAATTTAGCCTAGTGCTGGGAAAGCGGTACTATATCTGAAAAACAATTATTTCTACCACTATAAGCGTGAATTTGGCACTTGGGACAAGGATTCATTCATTCATTCATTCATTCATTCATCCATCCTGTCTCTCTCACACACATCTCTTATATGAACTGTATTCACTTTCTTCCTGTCATTACAAATTCCTGGTCTTTAACATCAGCTCAGTGTTCTCTCATCCCTTATCGCTCTCACCTGCTTCATTGAGTTTATTACTCTCACTACCTCTGACAGCGATGGTGAAGGACAGGGAAACTTGGTGTGTTGCAGTCCGTGGGGTTCCAAAGAGTCGGACACAACTGAGTGACTAAACAACAACCTCTGCCCTTGATCTACCCCATCCTTTCTGTTTGGGGTCACCCCATATAATTTTTTATTCCAGCATATAAGGCCTCCATCCTTATGGTCCTATAATGGACTTCATTGCCCATCATCCCTTCAGTGTGACTGTTTGCTAGAGCTCTGTCCTGGTGCGTTCTTACCTGGAAGCTCATCTTTCCTCCATGGAACCCAATGATGTACTCAGCACTCTCAAATGAAGATCTCTGGACATTTCTTCTCCACCACTGCAGACCAAAGTAACCAAAGCTCAACGTGTCTGAAAATCAACTCCGATTGTCCTCCCAAACATGCTTCTACCATCTTTCTTAGCTTGGTGAACAGTGTGTTCATCCACCAAGCAGCCCAGGCCACACTTGGGTCTCTGAGACTCATCTCTTCCTCTCATCGCTCATGCTCAAACCTTCACCTCCTTAACATTTCCTAAATCTGTCTTTTCTATTCTATCTCATTCCTAGGCTTCAATTTAGACCCTTATTTATTTTGGAGAATTTAAATTTTTCTTAACTGATTTTCCTGTCTCTTTTCTTGCATATTGTTTATTGATTGATTATCCACACTTCATCCAGAGTGACTGCCTTAAAATTCAAATCTAACTCAATTTCTTCCTAGCTTGCAACCGTTTATCAGCTTCTTATTGCTAAGGGATTCTCGAATGCTCTCAGCATGATGTATAAGACCTGAAGCAGTGTGCCCTCTGCCTGACCCGCAGCCTCTTTTCTTCCCTCTGTCACAGGCGATGGTCCAGCCATAACCCAGAAAAAAGGTCATGAACTGAACAGCTGGAGCAGAAGATCCTACAGGCTTTTATCATGTCTAAAAGATGGTCTTAAATGACTAAGAATAAGCAGTCTTGATATTTCCTATGCCCCCATCAGCACACTGTCTGATTTCTAAATTTTGTTGAATTTTGTCATAATTGTATATTCTTTCCATAGGCTTTCATCTTATCTATACTGGCTGTTGAGGGCTTACGTGTTGACCTTACACCATATCTGGTATTTGCTCCCACTGAGTAAAGACTTCATGTTCTAACAAATATGGAAGCATTTCACATCACATTGCCAGGCTCTGAGGATCTCTAGCAAGAGCATATGTGATTAATTTCAGTGTTTGATAATCCAAGAAGTATGGAAAATTCCCACCTCCTACTCTTTTGCAGGATTCAAAACTCTGCCAAGTTTTGTAGCTCATCGGGATATTTACAAGCTAAATGTTGAGCTGTGGAAAAAAAGACATCTTCACATCTTTCGTTAAAAGCTTTACAAAGAGCACTCAAATCGAGCCGTGTGGTGAGGGAGGGGAAACACTAGATTCCATTTCCAGTTCTTCCAGGAACAAGGGGTGTGATCATAGACAAACTCCTAGACCTTCTAGGACTCAGTTTCCTCATTTGTTAACCAAGAGCCTTGGCTGAACTCTAAAATTCCTTCCAGTACTGAAACAAAACAAAACAAAAACTTTGCCAATTTTCTTGCAAATTCCTGCCCAACTAGGTGGTATAGAATGTTTCCTTTGTGGGGAAAGAAAATATAAATAGGTTTTGCATTTTTCCAAAGTAAGTGGTCCTTCTTTAGAGCCTTCAGCCTTTCATTGCCTACAAATCAAGTTATGTCCATTTTTAAGTAGTTGCTGAAAAATTGAGGGCACTTTTTTTTTCCTCACCAACTGACCCTGTGAATAACACCCTTTCACAAACACTGACAGTGTAATGTACAGCCTGAAGGTAATTTTTTTTCTTGCTTAAAAAGGAAAATCAGCTTTTCATCTGGATAAGAAACATTCTAGAGCTTTTACAACCTTGAATTTAGCATGGAGAGATGAATGTTAAAAAATTGCATTAATAACCAGGTTAGTGTGTCTGACCCCAATGAGCATGAGAATGAAAGAAGGGAGGTGACCAAAAGGAGTGCATTTTCTATAGGGATTTTACTATGTGACTTTAACATCCTCCATTCATCAAAACTTTCCCTAGTAGAACACAGAATTTAACTTTTCCCTTTCAGAAATGTATAGTGATTGAATTAAAACCAAACAGAGACCACAGCCAACATTTCAGTCTCATCCAAATTGAAAATCATTACATGTTCTGGGTAATTATGTTTTCTGTCACCCAGAAATACAATTACAACATAATTTAATTATAAGAAGGAGAAGAAAGTTTCTTAGTCATGTCTGACTCTTTGCAACCCCATAGACTATACAGTCTATGGAATTCTCCAAGCCAGAATACTGGAGTGGGTAGCTGTTTCCTTTTCCAGGGGATCTTCCCAACCCAGGGATCAAATCCAGGTCTCCCGCATTGCAGGCAGATTCTTTACCAGCTGAACCACCAGCGAAGACTCGTTTAATTATGAATCACATGTATTGATGTGAGAGTTGGACTGTGAAGAAAGCTGAGTGCTGAAGAATTGATGCTTTTGAACTGTTGTGATGTTGGAGAAGACTCTTGAGAGTCCCTTGGACTGCACGGAGATCCAATCAGTCCATTCTAAAGGAGATCAGTCCTGGGTGTTCTTTGAAGCGATGATGCTAAAGCTGAAACTACAGTACTTTGGCCACCTCATGCGAAGAGTTGACTCACTGGAAAAGACTCTGATGCTGGGAAGGGTTGGGGGCAGGAGGAGAAGAGGATGACAGAGGATGAGATGGCTGGATGGCCTCACTGACTCGATGGAGGTGAGTCTGAGTGAACTCCGGGAGTTGGTGATGGACAGGGAGGCCTGGCGTGGTGTAATTCATGGGGTCGCAAAGAGTCGGACACAACTGAGCAACTGAACTGAACTGAACTGAACAAATATATATCTGAAAAAAAACTCATACACTTGGAAATCAATACATATAAATAAGCATATGGAATCAAAAATGAAAAAATATATAGAACAGAAATATAAAAATTTACACATCAAAATCTGTGGGAAGAAACCAAAACAATAATGAAAGAAATTTTTAATTTTAAATATATAGTAGGATGAAAATAATGAGTTCAGTGGCCAACTGGAGAAGTCAGAAAAAAACACAACTGGGTATAAACCTCCTCTCCCCCTAAAAAAAAAGAAAAGAAGAAACCAAAAAGCCAGAGATTACTTGAATGCCTTAGAGAGAAACAACCAAATTAATAGCTTATTCTTTGAAATGCTAATAAAAATAAACAAATCTTTGGTGAGACTTCTTAAGAATAAAAAGGAGAAAAGAAATAACAAACAATGTTGGAAGTTTAAAAAAACAGGTGAAGTATATTTACAAACGCAAGCTTGATAGAAAATACAAAATACTATCAATAATTCTGTTTTCATGAATCTATAAGGGTGAAAAATAGTTTCCTGGAAAAAACATAACTTGTCAAAACTGACTCAAGAATAAGTAATACACTTGAATAATAATACACACTTCACCACACACACACACACACACACACACCAAGAACTCTCTTGACTGACCATTTTATGAGTTACACCAAATATTCATGAATCAGATCATCCATATCATATCCAGGGAACACTATAAGAGCAAAAGCTCCCTGATAGCTTGTATGGTCTCATGAGAACTTATTCTTTTAATCAGAAAAGGATAATATTAGAAAAAATTATACATTCATCTCTTTTGTCCTCATAAATGTAAACTTCTTTAAAACAAACCCAAAATCTAGCAATACATTTATTTAAACACATTCCACTATGTTCACAGAAAAAGAATAAAAATTATATGACTATCTTAATGGATTGGTTCAAAATTGGGAAAGGAGTAAGTCAAGGTTGTATATTGTCACTCTGCTTGTTTAACTTATATGCAGAGTACATCATGCAAAATGCCGGGCTTTATGAAGCATAGGAGAAGGCAACAGCCCCCCACTCCAGTACTCTTGTCTGGAAAATCCCATGGATGGAGGAGCCTGGTAGCCTGCAGTCCATTGGGTCACTAAGAGTCAGACACGACTGGGCAACTTCACTTTCATTTTTCACTTTCATGCGTTGGGGAAGGAAATGGCAACCCACGCCAGTGTTCTTGCCTGGAGAATCCCAGGGACAGCAGAGCCTGCTGGGCTGCCATTTATGGGGTCACACAGAGTTAGACACGACTGAAATGAATTAGCAGCAGCAGCAGCATGAAGCATAAGCTGGAATCAAGCTTGCCGGGAGAAATATCAATAACCTTAGCTATGCTGATGATACCATCTTTGTGGCAGAAAGTGATGAGGGACTAAGGAGCCTCTTGATGAAAGTGAAAGAGGAGAATGAAAAAACTGGCTTCAAACTCAATATTGAGAAACTAAGATCATGGCATCCAGTCCCATCACTTCATGGCAAATACATGGGGAAACAATGGAAACAGTGACAGACTTCATTTTCTTGGGCTCCAAAATCACTGCTGACAATGACTGCAGCCATGAAATTAAAAGATGTTTGCTCCTTGGAAGAAAAGCTATGACAAACCTAGATGGCATATTAAAAAGCAGAGACATTACTTTGCCAACAAATGTCCATTTAGTTAAAACTGTGGTTTTACCAGCAGTCATGTATGGATGTGAAAGTTGGACCATAAAGAAGACTGAGTGCTGAAGAATTATACTTTTGAAGAGAAGATTCCTGAGAGTTCTTTGGACTGCAAGATCAAACCAGTCCATCCTAAAGGAAATCAGCCCTGAATATTCACTGGAAGGACTGATGCTGAAGCTGAAGCTCCAATACTTTGGCCACCTGATGTGCAGAGCTGACGTATTGGAAAAGACCCTGATGCTGGGAAAGATTGAAGGCAGGAGGAGAAGGGGACAACAGAGGATGAGATGGTTGAAATGCCCTCACCAACTCAGTGGACATGAGTTTGAGCAAACCCTGGGAAGTGGTGAAGGACAGGAAAGTCTGGCATGCTACAGTCCATTGGGTCACAAAGCGTCAGACACAACTGAGCAGCTGAACAACAAATCTTAATGCATATGGAAAAAATGTATAATGTTTAGCAACTTCTGATTTGATGAAAACTCTTTGTAAACTAAGGATAAGATAATACAACACCCTACAGGCAAAATTTTCAGCGAGAGATTTGCATTAGTCAGGGAAACGTCTTAGTGGCCAATTGAATTATAAAGTTGCTTCTGCTCACTCTCCTACTAGGATCTGCAAGTAATCTCTTTACTCCTTGGAAAGAAAGAGAAGGAGCCTTGCTTTGTTTGGTTACACTGGGTAGTCACAGAAGCTGAAGATGATCAACTCCTTTGCATGGGGCTGGCTTTCTACCTGGTGAGGCACACAGGAGCATCTAGCCAGGCGTGGTCCAACTTCGCCTCGTCCACCTTGGCCTCAACCGCACTAGCCTGGAGAACACTGTCCCATAGCATAACCATTCCTTCCGCTTCCCAACTGAAGCTGTATGTGCTGTGCCTCCACCAATTTTCCTAGGTTCTCTTCCTCCTCAACCTCTATTCTCAAGCCCTTCTAGCATATACTTTTCTAAAACTTCCTTACTTATCATTTCATGACAGTCTTTAGGCCACCATTCTAACAGGAAACACAGCAGATATGCATAATAGAACAACAGCATCATCCAGGTGAGAGTCTATGCTCCATGAACATCCAAGCTTCCTCCACTCTGGAGGATGTATTTCTTTCTCTTTTATGTAGGCAGACAATGTTTCAGATAACACCACAGAGATTAACTACCATGAGTTAGCACAATGTAATTTTTATGGCTATGCTTTTTATTATTTTATAGCTAATATTGTCTTAGCTAGGAATCTAGAAACTTTCACCAGGCCTCTATACTTAAAGGTGGTTTTTTTTGTTGTTGTTGTTTTTTGTTTGTTTGTTTGTTTTTTACCAAAAGGCAATTACACAAATAACTGGATTCTCATGTCTGCTTCTGAAAGTTGTAATTATTTATATGTATCTCAAGAAATTAAAGGCCAATGATTCACCTGTATTTTGGAGGAAAACAAATTAACTGCTGATTAATTTGGAGAATCATTTCATTTCATATCCTCAGTAACCAACAGTTCTTGGTGTCTAAGAGGATTTCAGAAAGTGCTGTTGAAACAAATATTGGTTTCCATCCAATGTTTTCTCCTAGGATCCCTAAATACATAACTGAAAGAGTCTCATATGAATATGTATTTCCACTCCTGCAACAAATAACAAAATTTTCATGTAAAAGATTAGCATGACTAAATTGTTTCTTGGCATTTGAATAGTGATTTACAATCACAAGTCACTTGGTAGTTTTTAAAACTGGCTATTCATCATGAAAACTCTATTTTTACAAATCTTCTGATGGAAAATCCAAGGAAGAAAAATTCACAGAGATCCTCACTAAGGATAGTTTCCCTCTTAGCTTAAAAAATATTAATACTAAGAACATAAAAGCAAACGATCTACTCTAACATATTGTACAAACCCAGATTTTCTGAGCAAATAAAGAACATGAACAAATGATATGAACAGGAAAAAAATATTAAGCAACCTCAAGTAATTTCAAGAAGTCTCCAGATTTTCCCAGGTCACTTGACACTCGGCTTTCCCTCAGTTTCCCTCTGGATAACAAAATACAAACAAAAACAACTAACAAAGCCCAGCATAGTGGGATCCCCTGGTGGTCCAGCGGTTACGACTTCACTTTCAATGCAGAGGGTGCAGGTTCAATCCTTTGTCAGGAAGCTAAGATCCCACATGTTTTGCAGCCAAAAATTAAAAAAAAAAAAAACCCAGAACATAAATATCAGAAGCAATATTGTACAAATTCAATAAAGACTTTAAAAATGGTCTACATTAAAAAAAATCTTAAAAGGAAAAAAGAACACAGCAAAGCGTAGGGCTGGATTGGCTAGTAGACACCAGTACATGCTGGTAGCAGCAGCAAAGCAGAACAGTATTTTACAATGATATTTCAAAAAGAGTTTCAAAACAGATAGTCCAAGAATCAGATCTGTTTCTTTTGAAAATATTTGGGGGAGGAGCATGTGGATTTTTAAAGACACTCTAAATTCTATATAGCTCAGGAGGGTAGGGGAGCTGCAGTGATTAATAGTGGAGGGCATTTAAAAGGCCAATCCAGTCAGAAGCCAATTATAAACTGACCATTGCTTCCCCTCTAAAATTTTTGCTAAAATTTTTGTGCTTTGAGCAGGCAATCTCACACATGAGCAAAAATGGAAGGGCCAGGTACACATAAAAGAGCAAACAAAACTGCCAAAATAGTGATCTGACCCATATTGAATATTGTACACAATTATTGCACTATTAGAAATATTAAACAAAGATGGTGTGAGAGGGTTGTTGGACTCTAAAACCAGGCTTGCTCACAGTTTTGCCCAGAACCATTTCTGACACTTAGTTTTCTCCTCCCCATCCCACCATTGTGAGGCTGCAACTGGAGATTTGTTAACTAGGGTGATCCTGGGCTTCTCACTGTACCAGGATGGTCAGCAGAGGACAACAGTATAAAGTCCTAAAGAACAATGGACTTAGGGGGTCAGACAGACCTTACTTTGAGTCCTGGCTATTTCACTTATAAACTAGCTGTGTAATCCTGGGCTAGGGACAATAAGACCACCTCATAAAATTGTTGGAAAATGAAAGACATAAAATACATGGAGACCTGGAAAACTATGAAAGCTGATCTAGTAGAATGAGTAGGTGTTCATAAATGGTACCCGTTGGCACACAGTAATCACAGTTCAGTCTCACCTAGACAAGAAATCATTCATTTATTCATCTGATACTACTGCGCACATACAATGGACCAAACAGAGTGATGTAGGTGATTCCAGAAGTCGGGGGAAGCAGTATGGAAACTGGAATTGAGGCAAAGATGTGTGATATAAGGGGCTTCCCAGGTGGTGCTGGTGGTAAAGAATCTGCCAGTGCAGGAGACACAAGAGACTCATGTGCCATCCCTGGGTCAGAAGTATGCCCCAGAGAAGGAAATGGCAACCCGCTTCAGTATTCTTGCCTGGAACATCCCATGGACTGAGAAGCCTGTCCTGCTCCCTAAGGGGATTATGGAGATAGTAGTGAGATAAATTCAGACCCACTTTGTAATGGCTGACAGTCTATACTATCTTGGGGTACTGGATCATAAGTCTTAAAAAAATTCTAACAGGTTGAATTTCTGGCCGTATCCATGTTAGATACACACTTCTTAATTTCAACTAGATTGTTTTCTTTGAAGTAGAGCTATGTACCCCAAAGCCAAGGACAGAGGGAAGAAGACAGCAGGCTACATAATTCCCTGTAGCAGGCTACAGTTCATGCGTTGCAAAGAGTCAGACACAACTGAGCACACACTATATTATCTGTGTGATATAATAGAAATTTTCTCTCGGACTCTTGACAAAGAGAGTGAGCTATCCTTGCTTCTACAGAGCAAATTGTCAAGAATCAGAGGATTTGTAAAGTTGATGGACTCAACACTGGGTATTGGTAAAACAGGTATTTCCATTTCATGCATGGTTTCCTTCTTTTAAGGAAATAAAATTTCATTCCTCTCATGAGTGAGTTAACTCATCATTTAGATACTAAAGCCAGGCACATACTAAGATTGCTTGGATCTCAGCTCCAAACAAAATTGAGAAGAGAAAGCAAAGGAATTCCTGCCCATTCCCTACTACAGAGAAAAGCCTATGAAGTTTCTTCCCTCTGTCTTAGGCTTTGGAGTACGTAGCCTACTTCAAAGAAAATGATCTAGTTGAAATTAAGAAGTGTATATCTACCATGGATACAGCCAGAAATTCAACCTGTTAGAATTTTTTTTTAAATACTTATGATCCAGTGCCACAAGAAAGTATAGACTGTCAGCCATTACAAACTGAGTCTGAATTTATCTCACTACTTTCTCCATAATCCTCTTGGCCAACAGCTCAGGGAATGAGAGTTTTGCTGGAATGACAACCTTTATCTGTCATACGAAACCTGAGCGCTCTGGATACCTTGATGCAGAAGACAGAATAATAGTAACCCCCTGAAGATTGTCCTAATCCTCAGAAGCTGTGAAGGTGTAAACTTACATAGAAAAAGTGATTTTTGCAGATGTGCTCAAGTCAAAGATCTTGAGATGGGCAGATTGTCCTGGATTAAGCAGGTGGGCCCCATCTAATTACATGAGTCTTTTTAAAAAGTGGCCTTTCGGAGAGGGTGTGGAGAGAAAGGAACCCTCTTACACTGTTGGTGGGAATGCAAACTAGGACAGCCACTATGGAAAACAGTGTGGAGAGTCCTTAAAAAACTGAAAATAGAACTGCCATATGACCCAGCAATCCCATTGCTGGGCATACACACTGAGGAAACCAGAATTAAAAGAGACACATGTACCCCAATGTTCATTGCAGCACTGTTTACAATAGCTAGGACATGGAAGCAACCTAGATACCCATTGTCAAATGAATGGATAAGAAAGCTGTGGTATATATACACAATGGAATATTGCTCAGCTATTAAAAATAATGCATCTTAATCAGTTCTAATGAGGTGGAAGAAACTGGAGCCTATTATACAGAATGAAGTAAGTCAGAAAGAAAAACACAATACAGTGTGTTAACGCATATATATGGAATTTTGAAAGATGGTAATGATGACCCTATATGTGAGACAGCAAAAGAGACACAGATGTAAAGAACAGACTTTTGGTCTCTGTGGGAGAAGGTAAGGGTGGGATGATTTGAGAGAATAGCATTGAAACGTGTATTATATATGTGGAATAGATCACCAGTCCAGGTTTGATGCATGAGACAGGATACTCAGGGCTGGTGCCCTGGGATGACCCTGAGGGATGGGATGGGGAGGGAGGTGGGAGGAGTGTTCAGGATGGGGAACACATGTACACTCCATGGCTGATTCATGTCAAAGTATGGTAAAAACCACTACAATATTGTAAAGTAATTAGTCTCCAATTAAAATAAATAAATTAAAAAAAAGTAAAATAAAATAAAATAAAATAAAATAAAAAGTGGCCTTTCTCAGATGTGATCAGAGAAAAACACGTGACAGTGGAAGCAGGATCAGTGAGATGCTATACGGTTGGCCTTGAAGGAGGAGGAAGGGGGGCCATGAGCCAAGCAAGATCTGGATCCTTTAGGACCTGGAAAAGGCAAATGGATTCTCTCCTGGAACTTCTGGAAGGGATGTAGCTATTCTGAAACCTTGCTTTGACCTTAATGAGACATGTGTTGCAATTCTGTTCTGCAGAACTGTAAAGTAATAAACTTGTGTTAAGTCAATAAACTTGTTGCAATTTGTTACAGCAGCAATAGAAAATTAAGGCATAAGGGACAAGGAAGTGGGCACTCTAGGCAAAGAGGGAGGAAGAAGGGGGTTCAAGACAGAGTAGTGGGAAAATGGTTTGAATCAATCCCCTCCCTCCCCAGAGACTACACAGAATGAGCACCACACTGACTGACTATGGACAATGAGAGGAGGTGGGCCTTGATATGTTTACATGTTCATTCACTTTAAAAAAGCTTGGTTCCATTCCGGGGCATTTCTTCTCTAAAGATCTCTGTCCTTATTGTATATTACTGTTGATGTCATTACCCCCCTAGAACGTCTCATGTGGTGTCATCATTTTGTTTCTTTTCTGGATTACTTGTTCAATACTTTTTTCACATTAGAATACAATTAAAATAAATAAATTAAAAAGAGAGAGAACCTGTGTCCCTGTGACTCCTGGGTTGCAGGAGGATCTTTCACCACCAAGCCACTGGGGGAAGACTCCACCTCTCTACTCTGGCAAATTAGTGCTTTTAAGAACTGAGGCTCATGAATATATTACTGAATTTCACTGATATAAACATATTTTTAAGAGAAGTGTTGAAAAACAAAAAAAAAAAGACCAGAATTTGTCTTTCCCATCAGCGTGCAAGATCCAAGAACTAAAGGATTATGTGTATCTACTCACCATTGTGTTTGCACTGCAGAATAAATGGGAATATTTCATCTCTCTTCTCAGTCAGTCATCCTCTCCAGGCTTCTATTGACCTCTAAGCCGACGCGGTCAACCACAGAATTTTAAGGAAGATAGACGTGAACAAAGGAGGAAGTTTGTCCTTCAGTATTTCACGGTCAAGAAATTGATTTTACAGCAACTAAATCATTTATTAAAGTTCATTTTATATTGTTCTTTTGGGTTAACCTCAATTTTCAAATACAGTGAGATGCTATACGGTTGGCCTTGAAGGAGGAGGAAGGGGGGCCATGAGCCAAGCAAGATCTGGATCCTTTAGGACCTGGAAAAGGCAAATGGATTCTCTCCTGGAACTTCTGGAAGGGATGTAGCTATTCTGAAACCTTGCTTTGACCTTAATGAGACATGTGTTGCAATTCTGTTCTGCAGAACTGTAAAGTAATAAACTTGTGTTAAGTCAATAAACTTGTTGCAATTTGTTACAGCAGCAATAGAAAATTAAGGCATAAGGGACAAGGAAGTGGGCACTCTAGGCAAAGAGGGAGGAAGAAGGGGGTTCAAGACAGAGTAGTGGGAAAATGGTTTGAATCAATCCCCTCCCTCCCCAGAGACTACACAGAATGAGCACCACACTGACTGACTATGGACAATGAGAGGAGGTGGGCCTTGATATGTTTACATGTTCATTCACTTTAAAAAAGCTTGGTTCCATTCCGGGGCATTTCTTCTCTAAAGATCTCTGTCCTTATTGTATATTACTGTTGATGTCATTACCCCCCTAGAACGTCTCATGTGGTGTCATCATTTTGTTTCTTTTCTGGATTACTTGTTCAATACTTTTTTCACATTAGAATACAATTAAAATAAATAAATTAAAAAGAGAGAGAACCTGTGTCCCTGTGACTCCTGGGTTGCAGGAGGATCTTTCACCACCAAGCCACTGGGGGAAGACTCCCACCTCTCTACTCTGGCAAATTAGTGCTTTTAAGAACTGAGGCTCATGAATATATTACTGAATTTCACTGATATAAACATATTTTTAAGAGAAGTGTTGAAAAACAAAAAAAAAAAGACCAGAATTTGTCTTTCCCATCAGCGTGCAAGATCCAAGAACTAAAGGATTATGTGTATCTACTCACCATTGTGTTTGCACTGCAGAATAAATGGGAATATTTCATCTCTCTTCTCAGTCAGTCATCCTCTCCAGGCTTCTATTGACCTCTAAGCCGACGCGGTCAACCACAGAATTTTAAGGAAGATAGACGGAACAAAGGAGGAAGTTTGTCCTTCAGTATTTCACGGTCAAGAAATTGATTTTACAGCAACTAAATCATTTATTAAAGTTCATTTTATATTGTTCTTTTGGGTTAACCTCAATTTTCAAATATGTGAACCATTGGATGTTAATTTTTAATAGGAACAATTTTGAGAATCAACACTAAAATGGTCACCATACAAAGGCAAGAAAATACTTGGTTTCATTCAGTGACTCACCAGGACATTCAAAGTCCTTGAAAATTACAAGGAAATTGATCCTAAGGGGAGCCAAAGGCGAGTAGATTGAACCAGCCAAAGGTCATATATAAAAAGACTAGGTGGAGCTAGAAAAAAAATCTCGGACTCATAATGTTCAGCTTAGAAATTATGGGTTGTTTTTCTTCTTTTCCTTAAACACCATCTTTCCCCAGCAGGCCTATCTGAAAGTGGGTGGAACCCGGACAAATTCTGGACATTTTTTTTTTGTTTTTCAACACTTCTCTTAAAAATATGTTTATATCAGTGAAATTCAGTAATATATTTATGAGCCTCAGTTCTTAAAAGCACTAATTTGCCAGAGTAGAGAGGTGAGAGGCTTCCCCCAGTGGTTTGGTGGTGAAAGATCCTCCTGCAACCCAGGAGTCACAGGGACACAGGTTTGACCCGTGGGTCAGGAAGATCCCTGGAGGAAGGCATGGCAGCCCACTCCAGGATTCTTGCCTGGAGAATCCCATGGACAGAGGAGCCTGGTGGGCTATAGTACATAGAGTCACAGAGAGTCCAGCACAACTAAAGTGACATGGCATGCACACAGATGGTGAAAAGGGTCGCCTCTTTCATCAAACTGGGGCAGGTGCTATGAAGCCCCTCTCAACATTGTCCAAGAGGCCCATGGTTGGCCCTTTGAAAGGTGGCCAAAACAGTCAGACACACCCACAGGAATTAAGTTTATTGCTTTTCCCTTCTCTGTCTCATTTCCTCCCATCCTCCTTGCTAGAGTCTCATGTTTGCCCTGTGAGTGTATTTCGGGACCTGCCCTAATTCGGCCCTCAGCCTTTCTCTGCTCTAACATACAGAAAACTGATTCTGGCCTTGCTAGACTACTCCACCTTGCTTTCCAGACAGGACTTGATATTTCTCCGTGGCTTCCCAGCAAAGGACCAACCTGCTCCAAGTTTCAGTCTCATTAACTTAGCATGTGACAGGCTTGCTGCACAAGGGACCACTCTCTGTTTTATTATTTTCCTTATTTTTCCACTTTCTCTGATAATCAATGGGTGAGGTACTCATGATAGAATTCTTCTCTTATCTTTCCTTAAAAAAAATGTTTTCTCTTTAGAAACATGAAGTTTGTGATGGTGAACAAACATGAAGGATGGTGATTATTAGGGATTAGGGAGAAGAGGAAAAGGAGAGTTGTTGTTTACCAAGTATAGAGTTTCAGACTAATCAGAGGAGAAACCTTTTTTCTATTCATAGAAATATGAATATATTATATTTAGCACTACTGCACTGTACACTTTTTAAATGGATAGGATGGTAAATTTTATGTTTGGTGTGCTTTCTTTCAATCACAATATATTTTATTTTTTAATTAAAACATAGTTGATTTATGAAGCTGTGTTAGATTCAGGTAAACAGAAAAGTGATTCAGTTATACATACATATATTTCTATATATTTTTAACATTCTTGTCCCTTATGTTTGCATGCGTGCTAAGTCACTTCAGTCATGTCCAACTCTGCAACCCTAGGGACTGTAGCCCACCAGACTCCTCTGTCCATGTGATTCTCCAGGCAAGAATACTGGAGTAGGTTACCATGCCCTCCTCCAGGGGATCTTCCCAACCCAGAGTCAAATCTTCATCTCTTAAGCCTCCTGCACGGGCAGGCAGGTTCTTTAGGAAGCCCCTTGTCCCTTATAAGCTATTATAAAATATTGAGTATAGTTCCCCATGCTATACAGTAAGTCCTTGTTGGTTATCACAAATTATTTTAGAAGGAAATTAAAAGTTTATTTTTTCTCCTGAGTTTTGCCCTTTATGATTTTGGGGTTGAACTGGGTACTAAATTTAATAAAATGCCTATTCATCTGAACTCTTTTGAAAATAGAATCTGCCCAAGTGGACCTATCTTGGGGTTTGTTCAAATCAATTCTTACTTTCAGATTGACCCCCACAATACGGAATTATACATTCCAGGAATAATCATCAAACACCAATTATTTGCTAAGCAATGACAGAAACTCAAGGATGAATTGCACACAAGCCTCTGCTCACTGAAGTTTACACACCTGAACTATATTAGTGATAGTAGAGCTTCCATTTTTATGGTTTCTCTGTGCCAGAAACTATACTATACCTTTTAATACATTATCTCTTTTATTCTCTAACAAACTAATGAAAAAAGTAATTTTTCACTGATTCTCTAGTTTTTAATAAGTGGAGCTGATATGTGTTCCCTTAGAAAGTAAAGATAGAATGAAGAACTATTGAAATGGAATGACTATGTATTAACGTCTGTGTGCCAAGCAGAGTTCTAATGAAACTTACACATAATGTTTTATTTCCACTTTACAGATAAGGAAGTTGAGGATCTGCCAGGTTCAGAGACCTGCCAAAGGCCATTTAGCTAATAAGACAAAACGACGTATTTGAAACCCATGTCTGGCTGATTCCCAAGGTTGCATGGATCGCCGTACTGTGACCTTCCTATTCGCGATAATACAAGTTGGAAAGTGGTTAAGTGCACTAAGATTGTACATGAAATGTATCAGGAAACTAGAGAAGAAGAGGTTTACCTTTAGCTGGAGTTGGTAGATGAAGAAGTAACCTGAAAGGGGAGACAATATATTTAAGGCAGTAGAAGGAGGAGTGCAGTGTTTGTATGTAGTAAACAAGCAATAGAGTTGGCTGGAATCTTCCAGGTAAGAAATAGAGCAGTAAGAGATCAGATTTGGAAGCCACACAAAGATCTAGGCCTTCAGGACCTGGCTGTATGACTAAGGGATCTGAACGTCACTGTCTATCTGAAGGTCAAGCATTGCCATTTTTCAAACAGAGAAGCTACAGGATCAGACCTATTTTTATTTAGCAAAGAAGTGTACGAGGCAAACTGGGGAAAGGTCAGTGGAATGAATGAAAAAACTAGCTTAACTTCTCTCTTCTTAATTCTCTCTCCTTTTAGATTAACATTGCTCTTGACACATAAAACACATCCACAACATGTTGAAATCAGGGATTCAGTAGTGTATTTGCCTGAAACCACTAGCTTTTAAATGAATTAAATATAATTTTTTTAAGTTTTCCCTTAAAAGTCTGTAGGTTTAAAACATAATTTGAAGTTCATTTTCCAGGGAGGGATCCAATTTGGCTTTTGTTGTTTCTGGTCAGATATTATATGATTTTTTTTTTTTTTTTTTACAAGCCTTTAGAATGGTTCACAGATGTTTCTTCTAAAATAGATCCTCCTGGAACTATTTGGTTTGAGGCAATCTTTGTTGCCATGGATTAAATTAATATGAGAGCTCATTTTAAAATTCAAGACTGTACTCAAATTTAAGAAATAATAGTCCTTCCTTAAATTTATATAAGGTAGTCATGGGGACAAGTGATAAATGGAATGCTAACCATAGGTCCATATTGTTGCAGTTACAGTTGAGTTATACTTTGTTCAAATTAAAGACCATCTCTCCCAAGGACAGACAGATCAACCAGGTTAATGTTTTTATAAATTAAGAAATTCAATGTTCCCTGTTGGTCAAGTGTACAGTAAGTCTTCTACATACAAACTCTCAAGTTGTGAACTTTCAAAGATACAGAGTGAAGTAAGCCAGAAAGAAAAACACCAATACAGTATACTAACACATATATATGGAATTTAGAAACATGGTAATGATAACCCTGTATTCGAGACAGCAAAAGAGACACAGATGTATAGAATGGACTTTTGGACTCTGAGGGAGAGGGAGAGGGTGGGATGATTTGGGAGAATGGCACTGAAACATGTTTGCTATCATGTAAGAAATGAATTGCCAGTCTATGTTCGATACAGGATACAGGATGCTTGGGACTGGTGCACGGGGATGATCCAGAGAGTGATATGGGGTGGGAGGTGGTGGTGGGGGTGCTCAGGATTGGGAACTCATGTACATCTGAGACGGATTCATGTCAATGTATGGCAAAACCAATACAGTAATGTAAAGTAAAATAAAGTAAAAATAAAAATTAAAAAAAGATGTTAATGTGCACTCACATGTCCAGTCACATAAGTTAGTACAGTACTATATAGCCTACTGTGTTAGTTGAACACCTAGTGTTAATTTTGTTGGACTTATGAACAACCTGGGCTTAGGAATATGCTATCAAAATGGAACTCGTTCATAAGTACGGGACTTACTGTACTAATAAAATTTTACTTTTTTTATTAAAAAACACCTATGCTTTAAATTATACATACATGGGAAATAGATGGGGAAACAGTAGAAACAGTGTCAGACTTTATTTTTTTGGGCTCCAAAATCACTGCGGATGGTGACTGCAGCCATGAAATTAAAAGACGCTTACTCCTTGGAAGAAAAGTTATGAGCAACCTAGATAGCATATTGAAAAGCAGAGACATTACTTTGCCGACTAATGTCCGTCTAGTCAAGGCTATGATTTTTCCAGTGGTCATGTATGGATGTGAGAGTTGGACTGTGAAGAAGGCTGAGCACCGAAGAATTGATGCTTTTGAACTGTGGTGTTGGAGAAGACTCTTGAGAGTCCCTTGGACTGCAAGGAGATCCAACCAGTCCATTCTGAAGGAGATCAGCCCTGGGATTTCTTTGGAAGGAATGATGCTAAAACTGAAGCTCCAGTACTTTGGCCACCTCATGCGAAGGGTTGACTCATTGGAAAAGACCTTGATGCTGGGAGGGATTGGGGGCAGGAGGAGAAGGGGACGACCGAGGATGAGATGGCTGGATGGCATCACGGACTCAATGGACATGAGTCTGAGTGAACTCCAGGAGTTGGTGATGGACAGGGAGGCCTGGCGTGCTGTGATTCATGGGGTCGCAAAGAGTTGGACACGACTGAGCAACTGAACTGAACTGATGCTGAAATTTAATAGGTCATTCCAATTAAAAGTAATTTAACAAAATGTGATCAAATTTAAATAGCAGCTAAACATCAGCTGAGTCCCACACAAACTGTTATTGTACATAGGCAGCACCCAAAATATATTCCTTAGTCTTCTCTTTCACTCTTCCCTTTCATGAACTCATCCATTGCCACTAAGCTGGAGTCCTCACTGCCACTCATGTGAGGGATCCGCATGTCTACATCTCCAGTCCTGACCTCTCTCTCAAGACCCAAATCTTTAACCTTCTATTACGCATCTCCCCATCAGGTACCTGATACTCAAGATGTCAAAACCAAATTTACCATTTTATCCACAACTCTCTTGCTCCTACATTTGGCATCAAGTAGGACTTCTGCATCAGCATTTTGCAAATTATGTTCCAGGAATACTAATCTCCCAAAAGGTTAGGTTAAAAAAGAGACTATGGTCAACTAAGTCTGGGAAGTTTTACATAATATATCACACTTTCCTGGAGATTCACGGTGAAAATTAAACTTCTTAAGTTCTTTAGGTCTCCTGAGTCAAAAACATGTTTGTCTTGTTTATCTTAGTATTTTATTTGATGTTGAACCCCTTCCATATCCAACATCTATTAACATTTTGGAAAAAAAAAAAAAACCTAGTATTTACAAAAGATACCTTGAAAACAGCCATTATGAATCATTTTTGACTCATCCTATCCCTTAATCTCTGCGAAAAATTTATCATCTCCTTCTACGGTTACACCTAAGAGTATATCTAAAGTGAGACTGCCTGAGTTTACTTCCTAATTCCACCACATAACAACTGTGAGATCTGGGAAATTATTAATACTTAACCTTTCTTTGTTCATTGCCAGATCTTCAAAACGGCTGACTCCTCTTAAAAGATTGTAAGGAGTAAATAAAGTAATGCATACAATGCACTTAAAACAGAGCTTGAAGCATAGTATCTGCTCAATAAATGTTCATTTTTAATACTATTATTGCCTTCTTTAAAATATTTCTCAATATTTGCTGTTTCCCATTGCCTTTGACATTCCATGGTGTAGGTACTCATCACTGATTTTCTAGACCATAATAATAATAAGAAATTTGAGAAAGATAAGCATCATATGATATCACTTATTTGTGGAATCTTAAAAAGAAAAGAACTTATTTATGAAACAGACTCACAGACTTTTAAAACAAACTTATGCTTACCAAAAGGAAAAAGTAAGAGTGAGAGATAAATTAGGAGTTTGAGTTTAGCATATACATAGTACTACACATAAAATAGGTAATCAACAAAGACCTACTACATAGCACAAGGAACTCTACTTGATATTCTGTAATAAAATATATGCAAAAAGAATCTGAAGAATAGTATGTGTACATGTATAACTGAATCACTTTGCTGTACTCCTAAAATAAGACAACATTGAAGACCAACTATAGTTCAAAATAAAATTTAAATTTAAAAATAATAAGAGCAATTTTAACATTTAGTTTGATTCTTTATAAATTTACTTGATGTTTTATATACGTTATCCAATTAATCTAATAAATATGTAAAGTTCACAAACTTTCTACTTTGCAATTCATTCACCGCACTGCCATTTAATCTAATGAGTCCATTCCTATGGGTAAGAACATTTAATAATCCTCCATTATCCAAGTATGAAAGAGAAGTAACATTCTCATCATGGTGGGCACACCCCTGGCTTCATACTCTCACAGCTTTCTAATCTAGCCACACTGCACCATTCCTTGAGTTTAGAAGATACGGTAGACTTTCAGACCACTTGGCTTGTCTGATACTGTTTTTGGTTTTATCTTAAATACCCTGTCTTCCTTCTTCTCCTTATTAAAAGTCTTACTCATTTTTTAGAGCCTATGTCAAATTTTACCTACTCCATGAAGTATTTCTCATATCTACCCAGTTGTGTATTCTGTTCTCAATTCTACATTCTGTTCTGTATTGAAACATAATTCTACATTCTGTTCTGTATTCTACAGCTTTTTCCAAAAAATATACATACCCAATATTATATTCGATCTCACACAATTAACTGCACACAGCTATGTTCTCTACTTCTCACTGTGAGCTCAATGAGAAGTGATGTCTGAGTCATTCTTTTGTACTTTGTAAATTAAACACAATGCCTTACATGTCATATGTGTTCATATAGATATTTACTGATTACATTTGCCCACATAGAGAGCATCTTACTACTCATTAATGTGTACCATATCTTAGACAAGTATTACACTTAAAAGAGGCAATTGGTTGGTAATTCTTTCCTTGCCAAAAGTTTCTGCTCTTTACAAAACAGTTCAGAACATCAGGTTTCCTTTAATCAGAAAGTGAGCCAATATCTTTAAATAAAAACACAGTCATGGGACTTTCAAAAAACACGCCTACAACACACACCTGTATTCACCAACCGTCCCTGGATTCTGACTTCTTGGGATAATATCATGTTTTTGTTGGGATTCTTTTGGAATAAATAAAAAGGCCAATTAATATATTGGCTCTGTAATAATACCATGCCTTCATTTTTCCAATGGAGACTTCCTGGTTGGCTCATAGAGAGGTGATCTAATCTATAGTCTTACTCCGTAATCTAAGTTCACGTTCAGGTCAGATACTCCAGTTTGTTTCTGATTCAATGATCTCATTGCCTTCAAGGGAGCTACTCTTCCTTCAAAAGGTGGAAAATCACACTGGAGACTTACCTACCAGTGAGTCTACGGAGACAAATTTTCCAGATCTGAAGGACAGTATCTCCACTGTGCATTGTTCTCAATGCCTCCTTCGCATCTATTGGTTTGTCTTGGAAATACTGGCTAGAAGTAGGAGGAGTAGCTCTTTAATAAACCTTCCATTTTCCTATACCTGCATTTAATTAATCTGTTTCCCAAAGAAGTTTAAATGCTCATGTTTGTCAAGCGTATTTACAAATCCCTTCTTACCCTATGACTACATCAGGACTCATATGGCAGGTTTAAATAGATGTTTCTGTGGCATGAAGAAGTTTGGGCCAGTGTTATACATCACATTCTCTTTATTCATCCTAATATTTATGGGTACTCATCTATTAGTTCAGTTTAATTCTCTGCACCTCTTAGCTATTACTGCTTCCCATGGCTTGGGTATTTTGACTCCATCTTGCTCATTAATGATAAACTATTATCTATCCCTGCTACACCTCTGCCAAGAGCTTTTTTCCAGATAATACTTTATAGTTATTATCTAATATTTACAAAACCATGGAGGAAGTTTTCCCATCTAACATAGGGTAAATGATTAAGGAGAAGACAGTTAAAGAACCTGCTCAAGGTGACTTGGTAATTCAGCAATGGAATAATAATGACTGTTCCCAATGCTCATTTCTAATTGTTTATTTTCCATAATTCAACCAGAAAACCTCTTAATATTTTCTCATTTCAAGTTTGTTTACAGTTGCCTTGTTATTGTTTAGCTGCTAAGTCATGTCTGATTCTTTGTGACCCCATGGACTGTAGTCCAGGAGGCTCCTCTGTTTATGGGGCTACCCAGGGAAGAATACTAGAGTTAGTTGCCATTTCCTTCTCCAGGATATCTTCCCAACCCAGGGAAAGCCACACCTCATGCATTAGCTGGTGGATTCTTTATCGATGAGACACTGCTTATGTTTCTTAAAAATCAATAAATGGCTAAATAAAATGAGAAGATGCATATGAATGTATGGGCTTCACTTCTGGCTCTACAAGAAAGAATCCACCTGCAATGCAGGAGCCACAGGTTTGATCCTTGGGTAGGGAAGATCCCCTGGAGGAGGTCATGGCAACCCACTCCAGTATTCTTGCCTGGAGAATCCCATGGGCATTGTAGCGTGGTGGGCTGTATATATAGTCCACAGGGTCACAAAGAGTCAGACACATCTGAAGTGACTTAGCATTCACCCATGCAAATTAATGCATGGAATAGAGTTAAAAGTGTTATGCTCTATAAAAAGTTACAAACTGACTCTATTATTGTTGTTTATCAACTTGACTGGTATTCCCATGATTTTGAAATAATTGCTTAATAATGAAAGCAGTTACAACCAAAAATGCAATTAATTACATAAAGTTGTTAATTTTTACCTGGAAACTTTATAAACTACCAACATAGCTTTGAAGGCCAAGTTTTACCTTTTTTAAATAAAAAATTTGCAAATATTTATTTCTAGAATGTTTGTATTCACTCCAACTGGATCATGGAAAAAGCTAGAGAACTCTAGGAAAACATCTACTTCTGCCTCATTGACTATGCTAAAGCCTTTGACTGTGTGGATCACAACAAACGGGAAAATTCTTCAAGAGATAGGAATACCAGATTACCTTACCTGCCTCCTGAGAAACATATATGCAGGTCAAGAGGCAACAGTTAGGACTGGACATGGTACAATGGACTGGTTCAAAATTGGAAAAGGAGTATGTCAAGGCTATATATTGCCACCCTGCTTGTTTAACATATATGTATAAATGAGTCACTTTGCTGTACAGGAAAAGTTAGCACAACATTATAAGTCCACATATAAACAAAATTTATATATTAATATAAAATATATAAAGTAAGAAAAATAGTAACCAGTAGACACCCACAAACTATGCTGGGACCCACAGGCAGGACCAGTTAGGCATCTGTCTCCAGTCCAGGTATAGCCCAGAACAACTGAGATCCTGATCTTTCCTTTACCATGAGGAGGTCACTCGACCAAACTTTTCCTACGTGTCCAAACCACCAAGGAAAGTTCAGGAAAAGAGACTGTATGCATTTTGTCTGAATGAGACAGAATTTTTTTTTTAATTTTTATTTTTCCTTTATTTTACTTTACAATACTGTGTTTTCTATTTTTAAAATGCAATAAAATTTTAATTTATTGAATCAGAAAACACGTACTGAATTGGTCTCTAATATTACATCACTACCTAAGGTTCAAAAAGGGAAAAGAATACATCAATGCTGTATATTGACACCCTGCTTATTTAACTTATATGCAGAGTGAATGCATACATGCTCAGTCACTTTAGTCACATCTGATTTGTTGTGACCCAACGGACTGTAGCTGGCCAGACTCCTCTGTCCACGGAATTCTCCAGGCATGAATACTCGAGTGGTTGCCATGCCCTGCTCAGGGGATCTTCCCAGCTCAGGAATTGAACTCAGATCTCCTGCATTGCAGACAGATTCTTTGCTGCTGAACCACTAGAGAAGTCCCTATATGCAGGGTACATCAGGCCAAATGCTGGGCTGGATGAATCACAATCTGGAATCAAGATTACCAGGAAAAATATCAACAATATCAGATGTGCAGATGCTGCTGCTGCTGCTGCTGCTAAGTTGCTTCAGTCGTGTCCGACTCTGTGCGACCCCATAGACAGCAGCCCACCAGGCTCCCCCATCACTGGGATTCTTCAGGCAAGAACACTGGAGTGGGGTGCCATTGCCTTCTCTGGATATGCAGATGATTCTAGCCTAATTGGCAGAAAGGGAAGAGGAACTAAAGTACTTCCTGATGAAAGTGAAAGGTGAGAGTGAAAAAGCTGACTTAAAACTCAACATTCAAAAAACTAAGATTATGACACCCAGTCCCACTGCTTCATGGTAAATAGATAAGGAAAAAATAGAAACAGTGACAGGTTTTATTTTTTTCTTGGGCTCCAAAATCACTATGGATGGTGACTGCAACCATGAAATTAAAAGATACTTGCTCCTTAGAAGAAAAACTATGACAAACCTAGACAGCATATTGAAAAGCAGACACATCACTTTGCCAAAAGAGGTTCATCTAGTCAAAGCTAGGGTTTTGTCAAGTAGTCATGTATGGATGTGAGAGCTGACCATAAAGAAGGCTGAATGCCATAGCATTGATGCTTTCTAACTGTGGTCTTATAACCCCCTTGGACAGCAAGGAGATCCAACCAGTCAATTCTAAAGAAATCAACCCTGAGTATTCATGAAAGGACTGATGCTGAAACTGAAGTTCCAATATTTGGCCACCTAATGTGAAGAACTGACTCATTAAAATGAGTCTGATGCTGGGAAAGATTGAGGGCAGGAGCAGAAGGAGGCAAAGAGAATGAGATGGTTAGATGGCATCACCAATTCAACAGACACGAGTTTGAACAAACTCCGGGAGTAGTGAAGGACAGGGAAGACTGGCATGCTGCTGCCCATGGCGTCACAAAGAGTCAGACACAACTAAGTGACTGAAAAACAGCAGCCTAACACTGTGGGAACTTTTGAAGGATTTCATATCAGTTATAGGAAAAATAAAGACAGGGCATTTTCTCTACACATAGGAGTGAACTTGGGGTATACTTTTGACACCACTGGATATTTGTCATCATTTCTAATTTCTAGATAAGCAAACCAAATCATCAAAGTCGAAATTACATCCATGAAACAGCAGACATGAAACATCTTTTTAAAGCTCAGCCCAGTGCTTTTCCTGTATACTGCAAGGCCTCTTGTCCCAATATTCTATATTTATTTCTGTGCTTGTGCCTTAGACCTCAGATGTAAACTTCAGCATCAATTTTAGATCTAGTTAGAACTGTAATGGGGGAGAGAGAGAACAAGTAAATGGTGTTCTGAGGTATTCACCACAATACATAGACACACACATAGACACAAACTCATATAGATTTGAACAGTAAATATTTTCTATTTACACATGCAAACATGGGCAAACATCCCAAGGTTCATGCATGTATGTGTACAAAGTGGTGTAATAGCACGTAAAGAATTTATTTTGCATACCTATTCTGTGCAACTGTTTTATTAGCCTTCAAGTACTTGTTGTCCCTGTGCCCTATGGAAGAATGTCTGAAGAGGAATGTGCTTTGTTTGCCAAATACTCTAGTCATCTGAGGTCCCCCACATAGAGGAGAAAGTGAAGGGTTCTCCACTGCCTTGCCCTTAGAGGGATGTCCTTAGGGAGTGCAAAAGTTCACCCAAGACAAAAGAGAGGTGGGAATCTATGACCTGCCTCTGAGAATCACAAATGAGTAAAAATAGCTGTTGAAAGTGTGATAGCTTGCAATACCATGTAGGTTTTCTTCTCTGAGAAACTGTATAAACTGGGGACATTCTTTCTAAGATTTGTATGGTCCTCATGGGTTCAACAGATTAAGGATGGTTCTCTTCATGTGGTGGGATATTCTCACAAAGTGTTCCGGCAGCTCTTGGCTGTAAAAGGAAGTGAGAAACAGTGGCAACCCTACCGATGACTGGCTAAAGTAAAGAACTTTATCAACCACTACTCAGAGGAGACCCAACAGAGGGGAACAGATGCCAAGGAACTGTAAGTGGAGCCAATGGGAGTGACTTAGGAGAACCACAGAGAGGGACTGCTAGAAAGGACTTCTTCCCTATGGCTCTCTTTCAGTGGGTTTTACCTCAGAGAGAAGGAAGTCAACCCACATTTTCTACTTATCATCATATAAGGATAAAGAGTGAATTTTCTCATGGTGGAGCTGGAACCTCAGAAGCTCCGAGTGAGAGCTTATGTCAACATAGAGACTCTGCATGCAGCTTCTCAGCCTTGAGAGTAGCCCTGGGGGAAGAGTGTGGCATAAATATAAGGTGGTGAGTGGGAAATGGCTGCTCTTGTAACCTTATATTAAAATCAACAGAACTTCAGTTAACAGGCCTTTTCTTCTTCATCTGAGAACAAACTAGAAAACCGTTGAGTCTGAAGGGCTTATTTTCAACATGACTGGCGCCTGAGAAAGAATTTTTTAGGAGTAGCACTCCTGAAACACAGCCAAAGAACAGCAATCTCCCCCATTTCTAAGCCCCCAGAATTAAAAAAAAAAAACCAGCATATAAGAGCAGAATGTTCAGTTATTATGTTGGGTCTTATTTGATTTCTAAAGTTTAAATAGGTATGAAATTTATCTGGGCTTCTAATCTTTGTTCTTAGTTGTAACCACAACTCTTCAATTACATCGAATCTCTATTCTCTAACTGACACACATTTTTTGTTAAATTAGTCATATCCCCAGACTCATTTTTCAGATACATATTTTTCAAACTTCTAAGAAACTGGCACGTTCATGCTAAGTACAGTGGTACTTTCACTAACCACTCACAAGTCTAAGCGCTCATCAAGTCTCCCACAGTCTCTCTCTCTGTTTTTTTTTTTTTAATTTAATATCTTTTGGCCCCAATAGATTTGTTTATAATGAAAACATGTCTTAAGAAAAAATCTAGGAATAAAAGCAAAGCCCCTTTTGGAGTACTTTAATCACAGAGTACACAGAAGATGTGAGTTCGATCCCTGTGTCAGGAAGATGCCCTGGATGAGGAAATGGCAACCCACTCCAGTATTCTTGCCTGGAGAATCTCATGGACAGAGGAGTCTAGTGGGCTATAGTCCATCCGGTGGCAGAGAGTCAGACACTACTGAGCATGCACACAATAGCAGAGTAAACAAAGAATCAGAATCGAATTTGGAAGATTTCTTTATTTCTATTTCAGAGACTGTTTGGTAAAATAGATCTCTGACCATAGTTCTTATGAAAAACAAAGACACTGAAAACAGCAGCCCTTTGGACTATGGTGCTGAATGATTGAAGTTGGCAAGGTTACTATCCATGGATAGTAACCTTTCATAGCCTGTTGCCTAAGGCAAATATTTTCTAGCAAGCTTTTTTTTTTTAAAGGAGAAAGAAAATTCAGCCATTTTTTCATACAAGTTTCATTTTACCTTTCTATCTGTGGCAATGAATTTCATGTAGAACAGATATGTATTTGATCCAGTCAAATGACTCCTATTGATTTTTGACTTCTTAATATTCAAGAGAGAAATTGAGAGTACTGCTCATCTATTCCAATTACACATGGTAACAAGAATATGAAATGCAGTTGTAAGGGAGATAAGGACATGTTTTAGAACTAACTAAACATAAAATCATTTTTAGGGTGCTTTGGAAACAAGAAGGGACACTATGGCCCAGATAGTTCAAGTAGATGGGAAAATAGAGGAAGAGAACATGGAAGAAAATGGAGAAAGGATTTAAGTTTTCCTTCACTCTGGCAACTTGAGATGCTTGAGTCTGATGAAAAGTAAACTGCACAGGATGGCATGCCTTGTGCCCTGGCTGTCTCACTGTGGGTCCTCGTTGAGTGTTTAAACATTCACTGGCCATTGGGAGTCGGTCAACATGCAGCCAGGAGTTGAGGAAAAGGCCCTGCTGGATGGTTGGGAAGAGAGTCTGGGGAAGGCTGGAGCTGATGTTGTATCACGCCCAGGAGCAGAGGGCACTCCCAACTCACCATTGCCATTGGCTGCCCTGAAGCCCATCAGCAGCCCAGGAATCCTACCCAACATGGACAAACTACAAACAAAGCTAGTGGAGGTGATGGAATCCCAGCTGAGCTATTTCAAATCTTAAAAGATGTTGCTTTTAAAGTGCTGCACTCGTTATGCCAGCAAATTTGGAAAAGTCAACAGTGGCCACAGGACTGGAAAAAGGTCAGTTTTTATTCCAATCCCAAAGAAAATCAATGCCAAAGAATGTTTAAGTTACTGTACAATTGTACTCATTTCATATGCCAACAAGATTTGCTCAAAATCCTCCAAGTTAGGCTTCAGTAGTACATGAACTCAGAATTTCCAAATGTACAAACTGGATTTAGAAAAGGCAGAGGAACCAGAGATCAAATTGCCAACACACACTGGATCATAGAAAACAAAGGAAATCCTAAAAAAAAATCTGCTCCTGCTCCACTGACTATGCTAAAGCCTTTGACTGTGTAGATCATAACAAATTGTGGAAAATTATTAAAGAGATGGGAATACCAGACCATCTTACCTGCCCCCTGAGAAGCCTGTATGCAGGACAAGAAGCAAAAGTTAGAACCAGACATGGAACAATGGACTGGTTCCAAATTGGGAAAAGTGCAAGTGAACTCGTTCAGTCATGTCAACTCTTTGCGACCAGGCAAGAGTGCTGGAGTGGATTGCCATTTCCTTCTCCAGGGGATCTTCCCAACCCAGGAATCAAACCCACATCTCCCACATTGCAGGCAGACGCTTTACCATCTGAGCCACCAGGGAAGCCCCAAATTAGGAAAGGAGTACATCAAGGTTGTATATTGTCACCCTGCATATTTAACTTATATGCCGAGTACATCATGTGAAATGCCAGGCTAGATGAATCATAAGCTGGAATCAAGATTGCCTGGAGAAATATCAATGACCTCAGATAAGCAGATGATACCTCTTTAATAGCAGAAAGTGAAGGGAAACTAAAGAGCCTCTTGATGAAGGTGAAAAAGGAGAGTGAAAAAGCTGGTTTGAAACTCAACATTAAAAAAACTAAGATAATGACATTGGTCCTATCACTTCATGGCAAATAGACAGGGAAAATGTGGAAACCATTTCAGATTTCATTTTCTTAGACTCCAAAATCAATGCAGATGGTGACTGCAGCCTTGAAATTAAGATGCTTGCTTCTTGGAAGAATAGTTATGTCAAAACTAGACAGTGTTTTAAAAAGCAGAGACATCATCTTGCCAACAAAGGTCTGTCTATTCAAAGCTAGGTTTTTTCCAGTCATCATATATGGATGTGAGAGTTGGGCCTTAAAGAAGGCTGAGTGCCAAAGAACTGACACTTTCAAACTGTGGTGCTGGAGAAGACTCTTGAGAGTCCCTTGGACTGCAAGATCAAACCAGTCAATCCTAAAGGAAATAAACTCTGAGTATTCATTGGGAGGACTGATGCTGAAGCTGAAGCTCCAATAATTTGGTCACATTATATGAAGAGTTGACTCATTGGAAAAAACCCTGATGCTGGGGAAAATTGAGGGCAAGAGGAGGAGGAGATACAGAGGACAGAGGATGGTATCACTGACTCAATGGACATGAGTTTGAGCAAACTCGGGGAGCTAGTGATGGACAAAGAAGCCTGGTGTGCTGCAGTTTATACAGTGGCAAAGAGTCAGACATGACTTAGCAACTGAACAGCAACAAAACTGTACAGGCAACAGCCACTGTGCAGTCTATGCCTTCCAGAAATAGGAAATGAAGCCACCACAGAACTCCACAGACAGAGAAGGGAAAAGGGCATACCAGTGAAAAGAAGTTGACAGAGGAGAGCTAGAGAAGATCTCTGGCCACTTTTAAGACTCAGTGGGTATAGTTTGGTCTTGAGCAACTGGCAGACTGAACAAAGAAGAAAATACACCCTAAGGTCATGTGCTTGCTTGAGAAAAATAAAATATCTTTGGGAGGTGAATGCATTTTGCAGAATAAGATTTCTCAGGAATCTTCAGTATTGAGATGTGACCTACATCTTAAATGAGCAAATGTGTATCAAAAAGAGAGGAATAACTGAAATATTCAACAAAGCAAAATTAAAACTAAGCTTATGTATTTTTTCAAAAATGTTTGATTCCCAGGACTTCCCTAGTGGTCCAGTGGCTAAGATTCCTCGTGTCTCATACAGGGGGACCAGGGTTCAATCCCTGATCTGGGAACGAGATTCCACACGCTACAACTAAAAGATCCTGAATACAATAAATAATTATTTTTAATTAAAAACTTTTTAATTCCCTACTACATACATTCCAAGCATTTGAGATATGGTGAGTGTGTGTGTCGGGGTGGGGGGTGACTTTGTATTCTATAATCTTATTTCTGCTTGCTATCTTTTTCAGATTATGCTAACCACACTTAGTGAATGAATTTTATCTCCATAGTTTTATGTGCTTTGTAATAGCTTCATTAAGATAGCCATAATTTATGCCAGAAAGATTGTCCAGAATTTTACCATATCATCTATGGGGAAGTAGTACAGCAAAAGGAACAATTCTTTGCAACTTTGCCGATTATTTATTTATTTATTATTTTACTATTGGTTGCGTTGGATCTTTGCTGCTCAGACTTTCTCTAGTCGCAGAGAGTATGTGCTACTCTCTAGTTGTGGTGCACGGGCTTCTCATTGCTGTGACGTCTCCTGTTAGGGAGCACAGGCTCTACATGCGTGGGCTCAGTAGTTGTGGTGCTTGAGCGGGCTTAGTTGCTCAGCAGTATGTGGAATCTTTCCATACCAGTGATCAAACAGCAAATTTTACTATTGGTTGCGTTGGATCTTTGCTGCTCAGACTTTCTCTAGTCGCAGAGAGTATGTGCTACTCTCTAGTTGTGGTGCACGGGCTTCTCATTGCTGTGACGTCTCCTGTTAGGGAGCACAGGCTCTACATGCGTGGGCTCAGTAGTTGTGGTGCTTGAGCGGGCTTAGTTGCTCAGCAGTATGTGGAATCTTTCCATACCAGTGATCAAACATGCATCCGCTGCACTGGCAGATGGATTCTTATCCCCTGTATCACCAGGGAAGTCCTGTTGATGTGTGTGTGTGTGTGTGTGTGGTTACTTGTTCCTTTGCTGCTGTTTTAATTTCTCCCTATTTCCATTTTTAACTTTCCAAAACTGAACCAGGAAGACATAGAAAATCTTAATAGACCCATCACAAGCACAGAAATTGAAACCATAATCAGAAATCTTCCAGCAAACAAAAGCCCAGGACCAGATGGCTTCATAGCTGAATTCTACCAAAAATTTAGAGAAGAGCTAACACCCATCCTACTCAAACCCTTCCAGAAAATTGCAGAGGAAGGTAAACTTCCAAACTCATTTGATGAGGCCATCATCACCCTAATACCAAAACCAGACAAAGATGCCACAAAAAAAGAAAACTATAGGCCAATATCACTGATGAACATAGATGTAAAAATCCTTAACAAAATTCTAGCAAACAGAATCCAACAACATATTAAAAAGATCATATATCATGACCAAGTGGGCTTTATTCCATGGATGCAAGGATTCTTCAATATTCACAAATCAATCAATGTGAAACACCATATTAACAAATTGAAAGATAAAAATATGATTATCTCAATAGATACAGAGAAAACCTTTGACAAAATTGAACATCCATTTATGATAAAACCCTTCAGAAAGCAGGCATAGAAGGAACATACCTCAACATAATAAAAGCCATATATGATAATCCCACAGCAAACATTATCCTCAATGGTGAAAAATTGAAAGCATTTTCCCTAAAGTCAGGAGAAAGACAAGGATGCCCACTCTCACCACTTCTATTCAACATAGTTTTGGAAGTTTTGCCCACAACAATCAAAGAAGAAAAAGAAATAAAAGGAATCCAGATTGGAAAACAAGTAAAACTCTCACTGTTTGCAGTGAGAGTGACATGATCCTGTACGTAGAAAACCCTAAAGACTCCACCAGAAAATTACTAGAGCTAATCAATGAATATAGTAAAGTTGCAGGATATAAAATTAACACACAAAAATCCCTTGCATTCTTATACACTAACAATGAGAAAATAGAAAGTGAAATTAAGGAAACAATTCCATTCATCATTGCAACAAAAAGAATAAAATATTTAGGAATGTATCTACCTAAAGAAACAAAAGGCCAAACTCTCACTGTTTGCAGTGAGAGTGACATGATCCTGTACGTAGAAAACCCTAAAGACTCCACCAGAAAATTACTAGAGCTAATCAATGAATATAGTAAAGTTGCAGGATATAAAATTAACACACAAAAATCCCTTGCATTCTTATACACTAACAATGAGAAAATAGAAAGTGAAATTAAGGAAACAATTCCATTCATCATTGCAACAAAAAGAATAAAATATTTAGGAATGTATCTACCTAAAGAAACAAAAGGCCTATATATAGAAAACTATAAAACATTGGTGAAAGAAATCAAAGAGGACACTAATAGATGGAGAAATATACCATGTTCATGGATTGGAAGAATCAATATAGTGAAAATGAGTATACTACCCAAAGCAATCTATAGATTCAATGCAATCCCTATCAAGCTACTAATGGTATTTTTCAAGAGAATTAGAACAAATAATTTTGCAATTTGTATGAAATTACTAAAAACCTCAAATAGCCAAAGCAATCTTGAATAAGAAGAATGGAACTGGAGGAATCAACCTGCCTGACTTCAGACTATACTACAAAGCAACAGTCATCAAGACAGTATGGTACTGGCATAAAGACAGAAACATAGATCAATGGAACAAATTAGAAAGCCCAGAGATAAATCTGCACACCTATGTATGCCTTTTATTTGACAAAGGAGACAAGAATATACAGTGGAGAAAAGACAATCTCTTTAACAAGTGGTGCTGGGAAAACTGGTCAACCACTTGTAAAAGAATGAAACCAAAACACTTTCTAACACCATACACAAAAATAAACTCAAAATGGATTAAAGATATAAATGTAAGACAAGAAACTATAAAACCCATGAGGAAAACATAGGCAAAACACCCTCTGACGTAAATCATAGCAGGAATCTCTATGACCCACCTCCCAGAGTAATGGAAATAAAAACAAAAATAAACAAATGGGACGTAATTAAACTTAAAAGCTTTTGTACAATGAAGGAAACCATAAGCAAGGTGAAAAGACGGCCTTCAGAATGGGAGAAAATAATAACAAATGAAGCAACAGACAAAGAATTAATCTCAAAAAAATATAAGCAACTCCTGCAGCTCAATTTCAGAAAAATAAGTGACCCAATCAAAAAAAGGGCCAAAGAACTAAACAGACATTTCTCCAAAGAAGACATACAGATGGCTAACAAACACATGAAAAGATGCTCAACATCACTCATTATCAGAGAAATGCAAATCAAAACCACAATGAGGTACCATTTCATGCCAGTCAGAACGGCTGCTATCAAAAAGTCTACAAACAATAAATTCTGGAGAGGGTGTGGAGAAAAAGGAACACTCTTACACTGTTGGTGGGAATGCAAACTAGGACAGCCACTATGGAGAACAGTGTGGAGATTCCTTAAAAACCTGAAAATAGAACTGCCATACGACCCAGCAATCCCACTGCTAGTATACACACTCAGGAAACCAGAAGTGAAAGAGACACATGTACCCCAATATTCATTGCAGCACAGTTTACGATAGCCAGGACATGGAAGCAACCTAGATGTCCATCAGCAGACGAATGGAAAAGAAAGCTGTGGTACATATACACGATGGAATATTACTCAGCTATTAAAAAGAATGCATTTGAATCAGTTCTAATGAGATGGATGAAACTGGCACCTATTATACAGAGTAAATTAAGTCAGAAAGAAAAACACCAATATAACATATTAACACATACATATGGAATTAGAAACATGATAACGATGACCCTATATGTGAGACAGTGAAAGAGACACAGATGTAAAAAGCAACCTAGATGTCCATTGGCAGACGAATGGAAAAGAAAGCTGTGGTACATATACACGATGGAATATTACTCAGCTATTAAAAAGAATGCATTTGAATCAGTTCTAATGAGATGGATGAAACTGGCACCTATTATACAGAGTAAATTAAGTCAGAAAGAAAAACACCAATATAACATATTAACACATACATATGGAATTAGAAACATGATAACGATGACCCTATATGTGAGACAGTGAAAGAGACACAGATGTAAAAAACAAGCTTTTGGACTCTGTGGGAGAAGGGAAGGGTGGGATGATTTAAGAGAATAGCATTGAAACATGTATATTATCATATGTGAAATAGATCGCCAGTCCAGGTTCGATGCATGATGCAGGGTGCTCAGGGCTGGTGCACTGGGATGACCTTGAGGGATGGGATGGGGAGGGAGGTGGGGGGGAGGTTCAGGTTGGGGAACACATGTATACCCATGGCTGATTCATGTGAATGTATGGCAAAAATCACCACAATATTGGAAAGTAATTAGCCTTAAATTAAATTTTTTTTAAAAGAAAGAAAATTTTATATATTTCCTGGAATAATTGAATATTTCATCAAGTTTTTCAAATAGCTTAGCAAAGAATTATAAATAGTATCATTTTATAATTTTTAATTTCCTGCAGGTCTCTGGTTATATCATCTTTCTCTCAATGCTGTGTATTTATGAGTTTTCAAATTTTTTTATTAAAACAGCAAGACTGTTTATATGTTTCAGTGAAATTGATCTTATTTTTCACAATTTTTATTTATTTCTAATTTATTATTTTCTGTTTTTACATTTATGAATTCTTTTCCTCTGCTTTCTTTGGATTTATTTTATTGCAACATTTCTAGCTTCCTAGATTAAAATTTTTATTTAATTGATTTTATTCTTTCTTTTTCATCAAATGAAGTATCTAAATTTCTGAATATATATATATCTTGGCTATGCTTTATAAGCATCCATCTTTTATACAGAAGTTTTTACACAAATAAGAACAACTTCAAATGTCAGTTTTTGAGAAATGTACTTAAAAGCCTTATTAAAAGGATGTGAAGGCTGTAAGAAAGTATGAATCATTTGAGAGGTTCAGTGAAATTTCAATTAGTTATAACCAGCTAACTGGAACCATCCAATTTGATTTGTATCTTGTTTTCTGCTTTTGAAGGCAAATTGTATTGGGGAGGGGGGGAAACCTTACAAAATATAATACTAAGATTTTTCTTAAATCTTCAGGGGATTAGTTATATCAATGCATGGTTGATTCTAAATTCCCATACATTTTTTTTTTAGTTCTTTATAATAAAAAATCATGTCCAGAATACCTTGGGGCATTGCAAAATTATCATCAGAGATGACATTATTTTTACTATAGAAGTCTTAAGAAATGCCATGAGTACATTTTTATAAGGATCTGAGTAACATTTACAAGATTCTGATATAAAGAACTTTCTGTGTAATTCTTGACCGTTCACAAATATTTCATTTTCTGAACATTTAGGTGAAGCATAATT
Source organism: Aepyceros melampus (assembly GCA_006408695.1). Classification (NCBI taxonomy): domain Eukaryota; kingdom Metazoa; phylum Chordata; class Mammalia; order Artiodactyla; family Bovidae; genus Aepyceros; species Aepyceros melampus. Next base: position 33,248 of record SJXQ01004842.1, on the reverse strand, counting down.
AGAGTCATTATTGTTGAGGTAGTCTGAGCGTGGGTTGGAAAAGAATTTCCAGACACAAAGTATTGCAGAAAGAAGTGAGTTTATTAGGAACAAAGAGCAAAGATAATGCTGGCACTGCGATCACAGTGGGCCGATACCTCCTGATAGGCCACGGTGAGTTGACATTTTTCATGGGTTAGTAGCCAATTTTTATAGCCTTAGGACAAAGAAAATTTGTGCTGGAAGCTTGGCATTAGGTATTGGTTAGGGTCTACAGGGTGACTACTAGGGTAGGCATTTTTGCCTAATTTGGGGTCAGGAAGCCTGCTGATAATTATCAGGGGGCTTTGGCAATGGTTACAAAGGGGCCCAGTCAGCTTCAGAGATGACCTTGGTTCTGGGCTCCACTTCTGTGGCCTTGGTGCAAGGCCTCACACCTGTGGCCTTGGGGCATGACTCAACAGTTGTTGTATAGCAGTAAAATACAATAACAATGATAATAACATGACTTAGTGACTGAACAACAACATAATAACAATAATAATGCCTATATTTACTGAGCACTTACTATGTGCCAGCTAACATTCTACCACTTTTGGTAGAATTATTGTATTAGCTCTCCTAACCACATAAAGAGAAAAGCAGTGATGAGGCAACTAAGGAAAAGGGTCAAAAGGCATGAAATCCAGGACTCAAACTCAAACTGCCACCCCTCCAACTCCTACGTTCTTCATTATTTTTTACACTACCTACAAATGGATTGAAAAATGTGAGGCCACACCATCACAAGAGAAATTCCCTGTTTAAACTTACCATCAGTGGGGATGAGACAGGATAAGCTACCTAGGAATATGGCAGCATAATTCGTTTCAAAGAACTTCACCACAGGGCTAATAGAGTGCCTGCCCCCAACCCCCTACTCCAGCACAGAGACACAATTCCTTTCAAAAAGGTCTGTGACTAGAAACACATGCAGACTGAAAATAAAAGGATGGAAAAAGATATTCCATGCAGATGGAAACCAAAAGAAAGCCAGAGTGGCAAACCTTACTTCAGACAAAATAGACTTTAAAATAAAGAATATTATAAGAGACAAAGAAAGACAGTACATAATAATCAAGGGATCAATCCAAGAAGAAGACATACCAATTGTAAATATTCATGCACCCAACATAGGGGCACCTCAATATATATGGCAAACACTGACAGGCATAACAGGGGAAATCAACAATAACAGAATAATAGTAGAGGACTTTAACACCCTATTTACACCAATGGACTGAACATCAGAAGAAAGACTCAATAAGGAAACACAAACTTTAAATGAAACATTAGACCAAATGGATCTAATTGATATCTTCAGGACTTTGTGTCGAAATGCAGAAGAATACACTTTGTTATCAACTGCATGTGGAACATTCTCCAGGACTGACCATATCTTGGAACAAAAATCAAGCCTCAGTAAATTTAAGAAAATTGAAATCATATCAATTATCTTCTGTGACCACAAGACTATGAGACTACACATCAGCTAAAGGAAAAAAAAAACTGCACAAAAACACAAACTCATGGAGATTAAATAATACATTACTAAATAATGAAAAGGTTACTGAAGAAATAAGAAGGCAAATCAAAAGATTCCTAGAAACAAATGACAGTGAAACACAACAACCTAAAACCTATGGGATGCAGCAAAAGCAGTTCTAAAAGGGAAGTTTATGGCAATAAAATCCTATATCAAGAAACAATAAATGAATCAAATAGACAACCTAACTACATCTAAAGCAACTGGAAAATGATGAACAAGCCAAAAAAAAAAAAAAAGAACCCAAAGTCAGCAGAAGGAAAGATCAGCAGAAATAAATAAAAGAGAAATGAAGGAAACAATAGCAAAGATTAATAAAAACTAAAAGCTGGTTCCTTGAGAAGATAAACAAAACTGACAAACCAGTAGCCATACTCATCAAGAAAACAAGGGGAGAAAATCAAAGCCACAAAATTAGAAATGAAAAAGGAGAGATTAGAACAGACAACACAGAAATACAAAAAATCTTGAGATTATTACGAGAAACTATATGCTAATAAAATGGACAACCTAGAGGAAATGGACAGATTCTTAGAAAAGTTCAACTTCTCAAGAATGAACAAGGAAGAAATAGAAATTATAAACAAGTCAATTACAAACACTGAAATAAAAACTGTGATCAAAAATCTCCCCAGAAAACAAAAGCCCAGGGCCAGATGGCTTCACAGGGGAATTCCACCAAACATTTAGAGAAGAGTTAAGGCCTGTTTTTCTGAAACTCTTCCAAAAAACTGCAGAGGCAGGAACACTTTCAAACTCATTCTATGAGGCCACAATCACCCTAATAACAAAACTAGGCAAAAACAACAACAAAAAGAAAATTACATGCCAATATCACTGATGAACATAGATTCAAAAATCCTTAACAAAATTCTAGCAAACAGAATTCAAGAACACACTAAAAAGCTCATATACCATGATCAAGTTGGGTTTATTCCAGGGATGCAAGGATTCTTCAGTATATGCACATCAATCAGTGTGATACACCACATTAACAAATTGAAAGATAAAAATCATATGATCATCACAATAGATGCAGAAAAAGTATCTGACAAAATTCAGTGCTCATTTATAATAAACATGCTTCAGAAACTGGGCACAGAAGGAACGTACCTCAACAGAGTAAAGGCCATATATGGTAAGCCAACAGCAAACATTATTCTCAATGGGAAAAACTAGAAGTATTCCCTCTAAGATCAGGAGCAAGACAAGGGTGTTCACTCTCACCACTATTATTCAACATAGTTTTGGAAGTCCTAGCTACAGCAATTAGAGAAGAAAAAGAAATAAAAGGAACCCAGACTGGAAAAGAAGAAGTAAAACTCTCACTGTTTGCAGATGACATGACCATACATAGAAAATCCAAAAGAAACTATCAGTAAATATTACTAGAGCTAATCAGTGAACTCAGCAAAGTCCTGGATACGAGGTCAATACAGAGAAAGCACTTGCATTTCTATGTACTAACAACAAAAAAATCAGAAAGAGAAATTAAGAAACCAATCCCATTCATCACTTGCAACAAAAAGAGTAAAATATCTAGGAATAAATCTACCTAAGTAGACAAAAGAACTGTGTATAGAAAATTATGACAGTGATGAAAGAAATCAAAGATGACATAAACAGATGGAGAGATATTCCATGTTCTGGGTAAGAAGAATCAATATTGTGAAAATGTCTATACCACCAATTGCAATCTACAGATTCAATGTGATCCTTATCAAATTACTGATGGCATTTTTCACAGAACTAAAACAAAAAACATTCCCAATTCATATGGAAACACAAAAGACCCCAACTAGCCAAAGCCATCTTGAGAAAGAAGAATTGAGCTGGAGGAATCAACCTTCCTGACTTCAGACTATACTGCAAAGCGACAGTCATCAAGACAGTATGGTACTGGCACAAAAACTGAAATATAGATCAATGGAACAAGATAGACAGTCCACAGGTAAACCTACGCACCTATGGGTACCTTATTTTTGACAAAGGAGGAAAGTATATACAATGAGGCAATGATAGCCTCTTCAATAAGTGGTATTGGAAAAACTGGACAGCTATGTGCAAAAGAATGAAATTAGGACACTTCCTAATGCCATTCAGTTCAGTCACTCAGTTGTGTCTGTTCTTTGTGATCCCATGGACTGCATCATGCCATGCATCCATGTCCTAACGCCATACAAAAAGACAAACTTAAAATGGATTAAAGACCTAAATGTAAGACCAGAAACTATAAAACTCTTTGAGGAAAACATAGGCAGAACACTCAATGACATAAATCAAAGCAAGATCACCTATGATCCACCTCCTAGAATAATGGAAATAAAAACAAAAATAAACAACTGGGACCTAATTAAACTTAAAAGCTTTTACAGAGCAAAGGACATTACAAACAAAGTGAAAAGGCAAGCCTCAGAATGGGAGAAAATAATAGCAAAGGAAAGAATTGACAAAAGATTAATTTTCAAAATATACAAGCAGCTCATACAGGTCAATACTAGAAAAACAAACAACCCAATCAAAAAGTGGGTAAAAGACCTAAACAGACGTTTCTCCAAAGAAGACATATGGGTGGCTAACAAACACATGGAAAGATGCTCAACATTGCTCATTATTAGAGAAATGCAAATCAAAACTACAGTGAGATACCACCGCACACCAGTCAGAATGGCCATCATCAAAAAGTCTACAAACAATAAATGCTGAAGAGGGTGTGGAAAAAAGGGAACCCTCTGGCATTTCTGGTGGAAATGTAAATTGATACAGCCACTATGGAAGACAGTATTGAGATTCGTCAAAAAACTAGGAATAAAACCACCATATGACCCAGCAATCCCACTCCCGGGCATATACCCTGAGGAAACCAAAACTGAAAAAGACACGTGTACACCAATGTTCATTGTAGCACTATTTACAATAGCTGGAACATGGAAACAACCTAGATGTCCATCAACAGATGAATGGATAAAGAAGCGGTGGTACATATATAGAATAGAATACTACTCAGCCATAATAAAGTATGCATTTGAATCAATTCTAATGAGATGAATGAATCTAGAGCCTATTATACACAGTGAAGTAAGTTAGAGAAATATAAATATCATATACTGATGCATATATATGGAATCTAGAAAGATGGTACTGATGAATTTATTTTCAGGGCAGCAATGGAGAAACAGACATAGAGAACAGACCTATGGACACAGAGGGAGGAGAAGATGGAGAAGGTAAGATGCATGGAGAGAGTAACATAGAAACTTACAATACCATATGTAAAATAAATAGCCAATGGGAATTTCCTGTGTGACTCAGGGAACTCAAACAGGGGCTCTGTGGCAATCTAGAAGAGTGGGGTGGGGAGGAAGGTTCAGGAAGGAGGGGATCTGGGTGTGTCTATGGCTGATTCTTGTTGATGTTTGACAGAAATACACAATTCTGTAAAGCAATTATCCTTCAATTAAAAAAAATTATGTGGCAAAAAAGGCCTATGATGCTTTTCCTCCCCTCTCAAGAAGGAATTATGCCCATGAGCTCATCAATATGAGCAGATGCTTTTGAACTGTGCTGCTGCAGAAGACTCTTGAGAATCCGTTGGATAACAAAGCGATCAAACCAATCAATACTAAAGGAAATCAATCCTGAATATTCACTGGAAGGACTAATGCTGAAGCTGAAGCTCCAATATTTTGTCCACCTGATGCAAATAGCTGAGTCATTGGAAAAGACCCTGATGCTGGGAAAGATTGAGGGCAGGAAGACAAAGGGGCGACAGAGGGTGAGATGATTCGATGGCATCATTGACTCAATGGGCATGAGTTTGAACAAAGTCCGGGAGGTAGTAAAGGACAGGGGATCCTGGCATGCTGCAGTTCATGGGGTCACAAAGAGTTGGACATGACTCAGTGACTGAACAACAACAAGGCTGTTTTTGGATTGTCCTGAAGCTCCAGTACTTTGGCCACCTCATGCGAAGAGTTGACTCATTTGAAAAGACCCTGATGCTGGGAGGGATTGGGGGCAGGAGGAGAAGGGGATGACAGAGGATGAGATGGCTGGATGGCATCACGGACTCAATGGACGTGAGTCTGAGTGAACTCCGGGAGTTGGTGATGGACAGGGAAGCCTGGCGTGCTGTGATTCATGGGGTCGCAAAGAGTCGGACACGACTGAGCGACTGAACTGAACTGAACTCAAGTTGTGTACAATTTCCCCTTTCAGAGGAATCTGATTGAGAGGAGGCCTTGTCTTGGTCTGGTGCCACACCCAAGTGAAGTATGTGGTTTTGTTTGTCTGTGGCATCAGTATTGGGAACCAGGTGCAACATCTCTAGCAGATTACAATGTGCCCTCAACACAGGCCACCCTCAAAGGATGTATTCTTTCACATCCATATGTTCTTTCCAATTTGGCATGGGATGAGAACTCAGGTTTGCTTCTGGAGCACCCTTTGTTTTTAAAAAGCTAGTATCAGTTCCACAATGAGAAGCAGAGAGAGATGAGAAGTGGCAACTAATTAAGCTACTCTACTGGATAACTGCCTTCAAAGGGACACTCCAAAATTCAGTTAGAAACACCAATTCATACATGATCTCAAGTGTTTCCATTTTCATCTGTTCATCATGATTTTACAGGATGTCAATGAAAACTGGGGTAAAGGTGATGGTCTCATTATGACTCTTACTCTGGATGACCTGTTAAATTTTTGCAATGGCACAAGCTTTTCTTTGCAAAGACCAAATGTGTATCACTTTCATCACACGTTCTACCTTTCCTGCCAAATGTTTAAGTTTCTCTTAATTCTTGTACTTGCATAGTCACGTAATGCTTTCTTTAAGGAGGGAAAATAAAGGAGCTTGAATAAAACAAACAGTTGATATTGATCTAAGCTTACTACAAAGCAAAGTAATTAAAGGGTGGATCATTATTTCTCTGATGCAACTTTTTAATCACCTCCACAATAAATTCTCTACCCTGATTATCCCACTATATTCAGAGATTTGGGCTATTGTGTTCCAGGCTTCATGCAGTATCATTCAATTGAATGACCTCATGAATGTGATCAAGGCAGGTTTATTTTGGTTCTTGTTTTAGTAAGAACTGTCTTAGTCATCAGCTGTTTCGTATTTTTTTAAGACCCTAGACAAATAATTTCAATAATGAGAAAGATTTTACAGAAATGTAGCTGTGTCAACAAGAAATGAGTTTACATTAACTGTTAGTCCAATTATATCTCATATTTACTACTTTGAATTCAAGTGAGAGGGCACAGATCTCCAAATTTAAGTTATATCTATAGTAACTATACAGTAGAATAAAATGGAGAAGTTTAAGTTCTATTGAAAGGAAATTAATTTTGTTCCAGTATAACAAGTCTTTAGAGTATACTCATTTAAGGAAAATATAATAAACACAAGTAGGAATTACTGTTTTGCTGCATTGATTTCCTACTTATTGCCTTCTCCTCTAAATATTAAATTACAAATCATTTTGGGATTACTGTACTAGATATGTAATGCAGCAGTCTGTATTTAGTATGATTTTACCTCATTCCTTCATGAAAAAAAATTTTTTTTATTTTTATCAGTAAATTATTTCATTCCTAGTCTAGGTACAGAACATGATTTCAGGTTCTGCCACTGACCGTTCTTTGGATATATTTTGCTTTCTCAATTAGGTTTTAATAACCCTTGTAGCAGGGCTTCCCAGGTGGCAGTAGTGGTAAAGAACCTGTCTGCCAATGCCGGGGACATAAGAGACTAGGGTTAGATCCCTGGGTCAAGAAGATCCCCTTGAGGAGGGCATAACAATCCACTCCAGTATTCTTACCTGGAGAAGCCCATGGACAGAAGAGCCTGGTGGGCTACAGTCCATAGGATCACAAAGATTCGGACACAACTGAAGTGACAACACACACACACACGCACACAGCCCTTGTAGCAAAGGAGGCATGTCTTTTCCTCCTTGTACCCTTACCATCTAGCTCAGGTCCCTAAACAATAGATAAACAAGACATGTTTATTGATAATGATTTGGAATTTTCTCAGTGAATATTATAAAAAAGAAGAGTGAGAAAATATAAATGTAATGCGTGCAAAACAGCATTAGAATAAAAAGGATCAATATTTGTGAAGCAAGTGTAATATACCAGGCATTCTAAGTACTTTATTAGGTAGTCATTTATTGGCTTTATTTTTCAATGTGGAAGTAAAGACTCAGTGAGGTGAGGTCGGGAACTAGGTCAGAGTCAGTTTAAGAGCTGCTGAGCCAGATCTTAGGTCTGACTGACTCCAAAGCATGACCTCTTCCATTGAGCCATATTGCCTCTAATGAGACCAGTAAAACAAAGTTATTAATCAGCTATACTCCAGTACAAAATACAAAGTTTAAAAAAAAAGGAAGAAAGTGAGGGGAAAAAACACAATCTGTGGACAAAACCAGATTTTACATTTGGTCTGCAAGAAACAGAAGGTGTTTCTTGCTATGAAAGATGGCAATTTCTTTTCTTATCCCAAAGAAAGATAGAGGGGAAAGAATATGTCACCATACTATCCTAAATTATAGGTACACTACAGACTATTAAAGGATAGGTTTCTAAAACTATTTTTAAGTTATTTATGTATTTATTTTTGGTTGTGCTAGGTTTTTGATGCTGTGTAGGCTTTTCTCTAATTGCAGAAAGCAGGGTCTACTCTCTAGTTGTGGAGCACAGGCTTCTCATTGTGGTGGCTTCTCTTGTTGCAGAGCACAGGCTCTAGGGCATGCAAGCTTCAGCAGCTGAGGCTCCCGGGCACTAGAGCACAGGGTCAGAGTTTGCCATGAGCAGGCTTGGTTGCTTTGCAACATGTGGGATCTTCCCAGATCAGGGATCGAACCTGTGTCTCCTGCATTGGCAGGCAGATTCTTTACCACTGAACCACCAGGGAAGCCTCACGAAAGCTCTACAAGAAAATCCCATGAGAAATTAAAACTATCTTCACTTTCTAAATAAGAAAGCTGAGGCTCAGAGAGTTTACCAGCACAAGGTCTTAAAGCTCGTAAATCCAAGAGCCAAGATTCAAAACTAGGATGTTTGCCTTCAGATTCCATACCTGTAACCATTACACCAGGCTCATAATATACCTGAACTTCAGCAAAGTATTTCTCGCAATATTTCATGAACACAAGGATAAAGTAGAAACTGAATCATGAAACAATGAAGCAAGCCTATACTTTTGAATGACTTTTCCTTAAAAAAAATATTAGTGGATTGAACACAACATAGAAACATGGTCTCCTTTCACACCACAGGCCAATTTCCTTGGTCCTGCTCTGGTCTATAGACTTAAAGAAGTATATAAGATGATCACATTAACTAATGAGATTAAACTGAGGGCAAAAAATACTTGTATTTTAGAATTAGGATCTGTGTTTCAGCTCTACATAGAAAATAGCTGTGAGGTAATACACAAAGATGACAACAGTTTCTTTGAGGGCTAAGGTCAATGGATTGGGGGTAACTTAGCCTGTGTGTTCTCAGACGCGTTACAAAGGGAGGCCTCTAGATCTGTCTTGGAAAGGCAATGGCAACCCACTCCAGTACTCTTGCCTGGAAAATCCCATGGACGGAGGAGCCTGGTGGGCTGCAGTCCATGGGGTCTCGAAGAGTCGGACACGACTGAGTAACTTCACTTTCACATTTCACTTTCATGCATTGGAGAGGGAAATGGCAACTCACTCCAGTGTTCTTGCCTGGAGAATCCCAGGGATGGCGGAGCCTGCTGGACTGCTGTCTGTGGGGTCTCACAGAGTCGGACACAACTAAAGTGACTTAGCAGCAGCTAGATCTATCTTGATGCTATCTTTGAGTCCTTCTGGTAGAAAGGTCAAGAAGAATATGAGAACATGGGATCTGGAGGAAGAGATACTAAAGAAGTGACTTATGAGCCCCAACACAGGCATAGAAAAATGAGGTCCACTTCATATCTCACTCATGAACCCAAGATCTTAATTCTAAGACCTCTGAAGCTCTGAAAAAGCCCCATGTTTGTTGTTATTGTTGTTTCCTTCAGTCTTCTTTCTTTGTCACTAGCAGAAAGATTCCCAAACCCTTGAAATCACAAAGGGCCTATGTGATAACCTTTGAAAAGGACAAGTAAAGGAGAGCCAAGGATATGACTTCTTGCTCCTTAAACTCCAGCGCAAGACTGATAGGAAGATCCCAGAGAAAGGAGTGGCTGGTGACAGCGGTCGTGTGTGAGCTCTGCCCTCATGCAAGAAAGGAAGGTCTGTGAACTGTCCAGGGCTGCAAGGGGCCCTGGGATAAAAACAGAAAATCTTGATAGGGGCTCTAATAATTAGAGTTATTCAGTAAAAGGACAGGAGTGTTTTTAAGATAGTGAGTTTTCTGCAGAGGATGGGTAGAGTTGTAGAAGGGATTTATATTAAGAATAAGTTTTTGTAGCTTCTTTTGTTGCAAATCTACTGATTCTCTTTTCTAGGATTATATTGTCTCTGAGGCATGTAAATAAATATAGAGGGATTAATTATTTCAAAAAAGTTTCAAGTCCATTCATTAATTTATTCATTATATATTAATAAGTCTCCTGCAGTCTTCCCAGGAGGTGCTAGTTGTAAAGAACGTGCCTGCCAATGCAGGAGACATCAGAGATTTGGGTTCAGTCCTTGAGTCAGGAAGATTCCCTGGAGGAAAGAATGGCAACTCACTCCAATATTCTTGCCTGGAGAATCCCATGGACAGAAGAGCCTGGCAGTCTACAATTCATAGGGCCGACAGAGTGGGACACGACTGAAGCGACTTAGCACTCATGCAAAGTCTACTGTATATTTGCATAACTTTTTACAATAAGGTGTTCTTACAGACTTTCCATCCAATATTATCTCCTTTATTTACCAGTCACATCATTTCAATCTAGCTTCCCACCACTCTAGTGAATTGATTTCAATAAGTGACTTCTTGTTTTAGACAAAAATATCAACTTTTTAATTCTTATCTCAGTAGATTCAACCTCCCTCCAATCCTGCCTTTCCTGATGGCACACAGCTCCAGTTACATTCCTCTCTCTCTAACCAATCCTTCTTGATCCCCTAATGCTATTGCAGGCTCTTGCATCTTAAAAAGTTGAAGTTCCTTGTGGGGGGTTGTGTGGTGGTTTTTCCTTGCTTCTGTTTGTATCTTAAGTTCCAAATTCTTCCTGAACAATCACATCTAAACCCACGACCTCAGCCAACAGTTAGATGTTTCCCAAATATTCCAGCTGAGTCACTTTCCCTGACCCTCACACCAGTTTTTCCTGCTGTATACCGAGCATCTTCACTTGCACATCCCAAAGGATTTTCACATCTGGCATGTCTAAGACAGAATGAATCATCCAGCTTCCTAATTTCTTCCTTGGTCCTTTCAGTGTTTCCAGTGTTTGGATTACAGCATCGTTTTCCAATTTACAAGCCATTAACCTGGAGACTGTTCTGGATCTTTCCCTATTTCATGCTCATAACCAGGCACCAAGTGCTGTTGTTTCCTAATCATCTCTTGAACTAGTTCCATAACTCTGATGTGGAGCATCTTTTGCTGGACCACTGGAATTACCGCCCACTTCAACTTCGATTTCATCAGTCTGACCACCATCACAGCCTAAGAGGGCTTTCAAAACCACACACCTCATGGTGCCACTGCTTTGCCACAATGGTTTGTCACTGCCTACAGGATGAACAAACTTTCCACTAGAGCATGGATCACCTGAGATTGGTGATTTCCAAAAGTTCTAGCACTCCTCTTTCCCACTGCTCCTGCCAGGACTCCAGGAAGAAAAAAGCAAATGAAACTTGGGGAGGCGCCCTGGCTTCTAATGATCAACTGGGATATAGCAATGCCCTTGACTAACCTCTTATATACCCCAACCTTCAGCCTCTTTTGCTTTAACAAAAGACAATGAAGAGGATAAATAAGGCTAAGTTTAGGGGCTTCCCTGGTGGCTCAGATGGTAGAGAATCTGCCTGCAATGCAGGAGACCCAGGTTCGATCCCTGGGTTGGGAATATCCCCTGGAGAAGGAAATGGGAACCCACTCTAGTGTTCTTGCCTGGAGAATTCTATGGACTAAAGAGCCTGGCTGGATATAGTCCATGGGGTCACAAAGAGTTGGACATGAATGAGAAACTGACACTTATAAAGTGAGGTGGGAGGGGCACTTTGGAGATGCAAAATAGAAGCAAAATGGCAGTAGAGGTTCCATGTGTTCAGTCACTCAGTCGTGTCTGTCTCTTTGTGACCCCATGAACTGTAGTTCGCCAGACTCCTCTGTCCATGGGATTTCCCAGGCAAGAATACTGGAGTGTGTTGCCATTTCCTTCTTCAAGGAGAAGTTCAATACACTAGAAAAGAAAGGGAGCATCACAGTCCACGATCCCCAGCTGCAAGCGGAGCGCAAAACACAGCTCACAAAACTAAGTCATAGATCAGGCAATGCCCCAGAAGGGACATATTGCATATCACCTGGAAGAGCAAGAGATTCAGAGAAAAAAGACACACCTAATAGTGGGTAATTTGTGGGTTTAAAGAAAACTGCCCAGCAAGTCTTCCCAGACAACAACAGTAAGTTTATACTACAGCTGTCAGTTGAGGGTCACTGTTAACCTTCTGAGGACAAATAGTGTCCTAAGTCAGGACCTGTGGGACAAATCCCATGGCCTATTTGTGAACAGTCTGTGAGTTAAAAGAATTTTTATATCTTAAACTAGAAGAGTAAATGAAACTTCCCTGATGGTCCAGTGGCCAAGACTCTGTGCTCCCAATGTGGGGGTGGGGAGAAGGGGAGGCAGGTTTAAATCCTGGTCAGGGTACTAGGTCCCACATGCTACACTGAGTTCACGTGCCTCAACTGAAGATCCTGCATGCTGCAACTAAGACTCGGAGCAGCCAAATAAAAAAAATATTTTTAAGAAAAATAAATAAACCTCAAGTGAAAAACGTAGCTAAGAAGAATATGCAACAGAAGAGCATATGACTGCAAGGCCTAGAACATTCACTATCTAGTTCTTCACAGGAAAACTTTCCTAAAGCTTATATTCCACTCACATCCAGAGTAGTTTATGGAATGGCACCACAGGAATGAGGTTTTTGAAAATTATGCTCTTGTTATTCAGTTGCTAAGTCGCGTCCAACTCCATGTACTACAGCACACCGTGCTTTCCCCTCCTTCACTGTCTCCCAGAGTCTGCTCAAATTCATGTCCATTAACTCAATGATGCCATCCAACCATCTCATCCTCTATCGCCCTCTTCTCCTCCTGCCCTCAATCTTTCCCATCATCAGGGTCTTTTCCAATGAGTTGGCTCTTTCCACCAGGTGGCCAAAGTATTGGAGCTTCAGTTTCTGTGTCAGTCCTTTCTATGAATATTCAGGGCTGATTTCCCTTAGGATTGACTGGTTTGATCTCCTTGCAGTCCGAGGGACTCTCAAGAGTCTTCTCCAGCATGACAAACTGATGCCACAGTTTGAAGGCATCAATTCTTCAGCACTCAGCCTTCTTTGTGGTCCAACTTTCACAACTGTACATGACTACTGGAAAATCATGCTTTTATTACATTATTATGGCAACTTGGTGGAGAAGGCAATGGAATCCCACTCCAGTACTCCTGCCTGGAACTCCCATGGACGGAGGAACCTGGTAGTCTGCCGTCCATGGAGTCGCTAAGAGTCGGACACGACTGAGAGACTTCACTTTCACTTTTCACTTTCATGCATTGGAGAAGGAAATGGCAATCCACTCCAGTGTTCTTGCCTGGGGAATCCCAGGGATGGCAGAGCCCAATGGGCTGCTGTCTGTGGGATCACAGAGAGTCAGACACAACTGAAGCAACTTAGCGGCAGCAGCAGCATGGCAACTTGGAATTCTCCATGTTGAAGGTTTAAAAGGAGACTCTTTCTTGCCTCTATGAATCACCATTTGAAGACACCTCTATGTTCTAGTGAGGAAAAGGAGGTGATCTGGGTTTCAGTGACAACATCAGGACCCATCTTGGATATTAGGCAACTAACTTAACACTGATGCATTTTAATTTTCTTAATCGGTCTGCAAAATGGGGATAATGCCTGCTTTGCTGTCTTCACAGGTGTGAGGAGACAGTGAGATAACAGATGTAGTACACTTTGCCAAGTTGAAAGGGAGATACGCATCGAGGTATTATTATAGATGATGACATCATCAACCCTTAATTATGGGCTACTTTGAAGGAGGATGAAAGATGGATAAATTAAGCTGATAGTTATTAGTGGAAATTTCTACTCCTTTATTCTTCTCTTTCCTCATTAAATCTTAATAAAACTAACAAGTATCAGAATTGATGGAGTTTAAAGATTTTTGTCCCTTAATTCAATAAGTTTGTGTACTGTTAATTGTGGATTATGTGCTCAGTACTTTTGAGAGGGAAAAGGAGCCATCAATGACCAGAAGACTTCATTAGAATTAGAGGAGGAAGGATGGAAGAAATCTAGAAAGTTAAACAACAAAACAAAGACAAAGAAACACTTTTATTACTGAAAACTATCTCCTGAAATCTGGTTAGAATGATTTCCATTCAGGACTTAACTCAAGGTTAACCGGCCCAGCAGTGATGCAAACTCGAATACAGTCTGGCATATATATACCTATGGCTGATTCATGTTATGCATGGCAGAAACCAGCACAGTATTGTAAAGCAATTATCCTTCCATTAAATATCAATTAATTAAAATGTATATTAATAAGAAAAAAGTTTGTTGTTTTCAGTCACCAAGTTTGGGGCCGATTTGTTACATAGCTATAGATTAAACTCTATAACTCTATAAAAATCTCTGCAAAATTTTGGCCCCAAGGAGGATGCATTGGCAGTTGACTACTTATTTCTTATAACTCTGCCCCTCCTTTTCTCACTCCCTTTTGAAAGTGGGATTTCCACCTCCTCTTTCTGAGTGCTCAGAACTACTCTTATTGTCAATGCTTGTTTTTTCTTAAGGCAGTGAGCCCCCAAATCAAGTTACCACAGTTAGAAAGAAAAATTTCCCTACATTATGGCAGAAATTGAATAGTTATTTTTTAATTGAGATATAATTGACATATAACATTATATTAATAATAGTTTCAGATGTACACAATAATGATTCAATATTTGTATACATTACCAAATGATCACTACAGTAAGTTCTATTCACATCTGTCACCACAGATAGTTACAATTTTTTTTCTTGTGGTGAGAGCTTTTAAGATCTACTCTCTTAGCAAATATTCAAAACAATATAATTAACTATAGTCACCATGCTATAGATTCCATCCCTAGGATTTTGTATTTTATAACTAGAAGAATGTACTTTTTGTATGGTTCTTGGTAGAAAGGCAACACATTAGGCACCAAGGAGTGTTGAGGGAGGAAAATGGAGAATTATTTAAGAGATTTAAGGTAATATACTTCTTATACCTGCAAGAATGACTTAGAGAAAATGTACATCTGCTCTCGAATATACTGTAAAGTAAGAATGTGGTTCTATCCATAGATGAAATAGGAGTCAAATTTACTGACTCAGGAAATTATTCATTCTTTCCTTCTGTAATTATTTATTAATTCCTTCTACATGCCAAGCAATAGGCTAGGCATTGCAGATATAAGCCCATGTAAGCCTGCAGATAACTAAGACTCCATCTATTCTCCCAATTACTTATAACTAGTGGTAGAAACAGACAGGGATGGGGGAGCCTGGTTGGCTGCCTTCTGTGGGGTCACACAGAGTCGGACACGACTGAAGCGACTTAGCAGCAGCAGCAGCAGAAACAGACAGGTATCCAGTTATCTGCTAGGGTGATATAATACAAGCAATAAGAACTATAATATGACCAGAGATGACAAGCACACAGGGAGCTGGTTAATCCAGTCCTGAAGTCTAGGAAGACTTCCTGAAGGAGGAGATGTCTGAGTCCAGTCCTTAGGGACTAGTGGGAATCAGTTCAGTAAAACTGTGGCAAGAGTATGCCAGATCAAGGGAAAAACACATGCAAAGTCCAGAGGGTTAGAGAATGTGTAGCAAGCTTCCAGGCTTGTAAGCAGTTCAGCAAATTAAGATACGAAGAGACGGAAAGCACTAAGAGATGAGCTAAAAAATTCTGGAAATTCTCAGAAGAACCTCATACACCGTAAGAAGGATTTTGAACAATATGAAAACCATTGATGAGTTTTAAATAGTTTAAATCATATGCAATTATATAAATGTGATTGGAAAGCTCAAATCTGAAAAAACTAAATGTATGAGAATATTTTATGACAGTGGGTGGGGGAGATGAGAAGATGTTTTGAAAACAAGATCTCAAAGACCAAACCAAAAGGAAAACTGGTGGATTCGGTTACATCAAAGTTAAAGATTTATGCTCAAGGAGGGAGCCTATAGGCATAGTGAATGGGGAACCAGAGATATCTGAAACGGAAGAGGGGATGATATGTAGAACATAAAAGAAGCTCCTGAAAATTAGCTAGAGAAATGCAAAGTATCCCATAGAAAAATGGGCAGAAAATAAAAATCAGCAACTAGGAGAAAGGAATGTAGTGTGGCTTAACCTCACTAGTAACTGAAGGATTGTATGTTAAAACAACTGTGAGATACCCATCTTCACAATCAGATGGACAAATAAGGAAGAGAATAAAAATTCTCTCTCTTTTTTAAGTGTTAGTTGCTCAGTTGTGTTGACTCTTTGCAACCCCATAGACTGTAGCCTGCCTGCCAGGTTCCTCTGTCTATGGAATTCTCCAGGCAAGAATACTGGAGTGGGTAGCCATTCCCTTCTCCAAGGAATTTTCCTGACCAAGGGATCAAACCCGGGTCTCCTGCATCGCAGGCAGATTCTTTACCATCTGAGCCACCAGGGAAAACCCTCTTTTTTTTTTTTAATTGAGATGTAATTGCTTTACAATGTTATGTTAGTTTCTGCTCTACAATCAAGTGAATCAGCATGTATGTGTGTGTGTGTTCACGTGTGCACGCATGTATGCATCCCTTCCTTCTTGGACCTCCCTCCCACCTCCCCATCTCACCCTTGTAAGTCACCACAGAGCACTGAACTAAGATCCCTGTGCTATACAGCAGGTTCCCACTGTCTATTTTATTGACTGTAGGATGGTGCTGCCATTTTGTCCATCACTCTTGTTAGAACTCAGGGAAGTTAAATATGCAACTACCAATGCTAGTAGACCAAGGGAATCCTACTTCTGGTATACTTCCCAGAAAGTTCTGCTTAAGTTCACAGGAGATGTGGATAGTTAAGTGACTGATGATTCAATCTTCGGTGGTTTGTGGCAGCAAAGAGTTGGAAGTAGCTGTCTATCACCTAGCAGTCTAACATAAAGGTCTGTATACTTATCATGGTATTTGATGATGCTTTAGAATATGGGGCAATGAGAAGAAATTAGCTAAATGGTTATAACAACATGGAAGGTCACAAAAATAAAATAATGAGTAAATAAATATGAAATAGAACAAAGTTTATAGCAAAATTCCATTATTTCCATTTTAAAATTCCATTGGTATTATTTAACAACAATATACCTTCCAGGATGCATAATGATATAAAGAAGGAAAGTAGAAGGGAAGGAGGACATATATAAAATATAATTAAATATTGCTATCAATAGGAATAGAAGAGAATGCAAGGAAGGATAAAGGAGAAAAACAATAATAAATGATGAAACTTAAAAACAACCAAAAAAAAATGGACTTCCTTGGTGGTCTGGTGGTTAAGACTCTGCACTTCCAATATAAGGGGTGCACTTCCAATATAAGGGGTGCAAGTTCAATCCCTGGTTGGGGAACTAAGATCTCACATGCCATGGGGCACTCCAAAAAATAAAAGTAACACCAAACTGAACTGGGTTGAATAGTACCTCTCCAAATTCATGTCTTTCCCAGCACCTCAGGATGTGAGTTTATTTAGAAATAAGATTGTTGCTGATGTAATTAGTTAAGATGAGGTCATATTGAAATATATTGGGCCCTTAATTCAATATGACTGATGTTCTTAAAAGAAGGGACACAGAGAGGCACAGAGGGAAGGCAATGTGAAGACACACAGAGAGACTGGAACAATGCCTCTACAGACCAGAAAGGCCAAGGACTGCCAGCCACTAGCCACCACCAGAAGCTAGGAAGAGACAGGAGGGTCTCCATACTTGCAGCATTTAGTTATGGCAGTCCTAGCAAACAAATACAAAAACAAAATAAATTCCTTCCTAGACCCATATTGATGGCCATGAACTGATGCATATGCACCTGAATTACTAGAATAAATAAAGGCTACAGTAGAATTCTTTTTTAGTCTAGAATTAGGGGACAGTATTAACACCCAGGTGAGAAGCTCACACTGTGCTATCTAAGACTTGTACTGGATTGAATTGTTCTTTGCCTGGACTGTGGTTTGATTTATGCCCTCTCTGTGGTTGTGTAGGCGGCACTAGCTGTAAGGATCTCGCCTGTCAATGCAGGAGACATAAGGGACACAGGTTCAATCCCTAGGTCAGGAAGATCCCCTGGAGGAGGAACAAGGCAACCCACTTCAGTATTCTTGCCTGGAGAATCCCATGGACAGAGGAGCCTGGCAAGCTATAGTCGATAGGATTGCACACAGAGTCAGATGTGACTGAAGCAACTTAGCAGCATGCATGGTTGTGTGAGAGTAGCTATCACAGAAGGGTGCTCCTTGCTCTGTATTTAGAAACACAGCCTGCTGCTGCTGTTGCAAGTCGCTTCAGTCATGTCCAACTCAGTGCGACCCCATAGACAGCAGCCCACCAGGCTCCCCCATCCCTGGGGTTCTCCAAGCAAGAACACTGGAGTGGGTTGCCACTGCCTTCTCAAATGCATGAAAGTGAAAAGTGAAAGTGAAGTCGCTCAGTCGTATCCGACTCTTAGCGACCCCATGGACTGCTGCCTACCAGGCTCCTCAGTCCATGGGATTTTCCAGGCAAGAGTGCTGGAGTGGGGTGCTATTACTTAATCGGGGTATGAGTAGAAATAAATGTTTAGACAAGTTTGTGTCAATCATTTCTGCAAGAGATTCTTGGGTCCTTAACCATGAACTTTATTTCTGAGAATGGCTACTTTAAATTCTGATGAGGAACAAAAACACTGGAATGGATCCCAAACCTCAGTTAACTGTTGGTGTCTAAAGAAAGGAAAGTGGTCATCTTAGATTATTCCCTGAAATCTGACTTGTTCTTAAAAAGAGTGGGCATAAATTCCCCCAGAAGTTGATACTGTAAACATCTTCTCCTCCTTTAAAGTTAGTATTCCTTTGACTTTGGAAGCAGAGAGACTGAAAACATGTACTTGTTAATACAGCTGGCATTCTCTGTTCTGCTTCCAGCCCCTCCCACTGCCTTTCAGATCCAGACCTTAGCATTATCAAAAAGTCTCTAAGACATATTCTCTAAAATGTTGGTTCTCAGTTTTCATATTACTTTTTTCAGAGTTCTTGAGATAAAATTCACAAAGTTGTAAGATATATATAAGTGTACAGTGTCCACTGTGATGTGTACAGGGTGATGATTTGATATAAATAAACATTATGAAAGAACTTCCCTCATCAAGTTAATTAACACAACCATCACCTTAAACTCCAGAAGATGGTGAGGACAGCCTGGTGAGTTTCAGTCCACGGGGTCGAGAAGAGCTGGACACCACTTGGCGTCTGAACAACACCACCACCTCATCTTTATCCTTTTTTCTTTGGGGCAAGCATGTAAGTTCTCCTCTCATAGCAATTTCAATTATACAATCCAGTGTTATCAGCTGTAGTTACCATGTTTTACAATCCTCTGACTTTATTCATTTTATAGCTGGGAGTGTGTACCATTTACAAACCTCTCCCAGACTTCCCTGGTGGTCCAGTGGTGAAGAATCCACCTGTTAACGCAGGGAACATGGGCTTGATCTTTGGTTCAGGAAGATCCCACATTCCTGGGAACAACTAAGCCCATGTGCCACAAGAAGAGAAACCACCGCAATGAGAAGGTGGCACACCACAACTAGAGACAGAGCAAGAGCAGGGACAAAGACCCAGTGCAGCCAAAAATAAACAAAATTTTAAATATAAATAAAATAAACTTTTTAAAGACCCTCCCTATTTCCCCCACCTGATGGCTCTCAATTTAGACACTCATAAGAGTCACTGTCTGTCTAGTCAAAGAAGTTATGGTTTTTCCAGTAGTCAGGTATGGATGTGAGAGTTGTACCATAAAGAAAGCTGAGCACTGAAGAATTGATGCTTTTGAACTGTGGTGCTGGAGAAGACTTTTGAGAGTCTCTTGGACTGCAAGGAGATCCAAGCAGCCCATCCTAAAGGAAATCAGTCCTGAATATTCATTAGAAGGACTGATGCTGAAGCTGAAGCTCTAATATTTGGCCATCTGATGTGAAGAACAGACTCATTGGAAAAGATTCTGATTCTGGGAAAGATTGAAGGCAGAAGGAAAAGGGGATGACAGAGGATGAGATGGTGGGATGGTATCACCGACTTGATGAACATGACTTTGAGCAAGCTCTGGGAGTTGGTGATGGACAGGGAAGTCTGGCATGCTGCAGTCCATGGGGTCACAAAGAGTCGGACATGACTGAGAAACTGAACTGACTCAAGAGTCACTGGATAATTGTCAAGCTTTGATTCCTCAGGTTCATGTCCCACCTCGTCTCTCCTTCCCCCCACCAAAACCCCCCTTCTTCTCCAGAGATTTTTAATCAAGAGCTAAATCAATTCCCCAAAGTTTACATTTTATTAAACAAAAGAATAAGTACCTCAGGTGATTCTCATGTAGGTTCTCTGAGAATACTTGAGAAAGAATTTTCTAGATTTTCCAGTTTTCATATGCCACCAATGCATGTGGAGTCTTGTGACAATGCAGATTCTGATTCTCTGTCGGTCTAGAAATGGGATGCGATTTCCAGTATTTCTTTTTTTAAAAAATTTGTATTTATTTGACTGTGTTGGGCCTTAGTTGTGGCACACAGATCCTTGTTGCAGCATGCAAGATCTTTAGTTATGGCTTTCAGAAACTAGTTCCCTAACAGCGATCAAATCCAGGGTCCCTTCCTTGGGAGTACTGAGTCTTAACCACTGGACCACCAGGGAAAGCCATCCAGTATTTCTAAAAGATTCCCAGATGATGTGAACACAGCTGGTCCATGGACAGCACTTGAGGCAGGAAGCTTTTAAAATCTGGTGCCTCAGCAGCATCACAGATCACTCAATCCAGAATCTCTGGGAGTGGCCCACTGGCATCAGAACTTGTCTAAAGTCCCCAGATGATCCCAACACACAGCTAGGAACTAAGCCACAATGCCAGTAGGCGCTTGCAGATGGCAAGACCAGCTTCTAAGTCACAGACTTCCTCCAAACATAGATATACAGTAGCTGATATTTCAAAAGAAGAGATGGTGGATTTCAAAGGAGTAAAATTTAAGAAAAATAAAACCTTGGCATAACCACCATTTTTTAAATTTAACAAAATCATTATTTTACTCTTGTTTTACAGCCTCAAAGAACACTAGAATTTCTCTTAATTATATTATTTCCAACTAATTAAAAACTGACAGTTGTGGATAGACCTTTTTACGTTTTTGCCAATTGACAGAGTTTGTTGTGGTATTTTTCTTTCTTTGTGTCTGGATTTAATCCTGATTTCTGAGCCTCATTTTTTATTGGTTGTGTGTGTTATTCGCCCAGCTGTATCTGACCCTTTGTGACCCCACGGATGGTAGCTCACCAGTCTCCTCTGTCCATGGAATTCTCTAGGCAAAAATACTGGAGTGGTTGCCATTTCCTTCTCCAGGGATCTTCCTGACCTAGGGATCAAACCTGTGCCTCCTGAAGCTCCTACATTGCAGGCAGATTCTTTACCATGGTTGTGAGATGTGGCTAGACAGCCTCTACCCACCTCTGGGAATAATTAACAATGATTAGAATGCGAGGGACACTGGGTCAGTTGCTTTCTCAGTACAGTGTTTCCCCAATTTCCTCCAACTGAGTATATCATGTCTGACAGAAACTCCCTCTAGCAGCAAATATTCTCATTGTTCCGCCCAAACCTGGAATCCTGGTTCTGACTCTATTTTTCTTTTTCTCCCCTTTTTCTGACCTTTTCCTTTCATGCAATGATTAACAAGGAAACTATTTCTGCCATTAAATTCTGGTTTCTAAATCATCCACCTGCTTCTTCCAGGACATTTGCTTATAGGAGCCAACCTGCTTTTCTTCAGTTCCTGATCATTAAAAGAAATTAAGGAAAGAGGAAAGTACCTTGTATCAGACTAGTTCCTCTTTGTGTCAATACTGGTAGTAGTTCAAGAGATGTCTTCTCTGAGTTGACCAGGAGTAGCATTTGGCTCTATAATCAAAATATTTGTCTAAAACAAGGAATTGTTTTAAAATGATGTAAGCTATCAAAATGTTATATTTTAACCTAAAACATTTGTAGGCACAGCTGACATTCAGCCAGCATGTGTATTTGTTTAAGTTTGAGATTCTTTCCAATGTGACAGGCATCCATTTTGATTGGTCAGTGTCAAAACCATACCAGTTTTTAAAATATTTGGATATAATCCCTCTATATTCATTGATCTTTTGACATAGGATCAAAGTCACTGCTTTGAGTATAGGTCTTTTGTTCGGAATTCTGATTCTTTTAAACCACACCCATAACATATCAAACTAAATTTCCAGTTTAGCTTCTTTGATGTATAGTGAGAATTAAAAATCACTTAAAAATACAGAGTGCAGATGTCTACAATTTTAAGATTTCCATCCCCAATCTTTTAGAATATCCCACCACTGCTCAGTTAAAAGCAATTTTTAAACTGAGTATTAATAAAGCATTCCATCTAGTTTGTACAGAATCCACCAACTTTCTTTCATACTGTAATATTTATACTCTGTGGGTGTGTTGTGTTGTTTAATCGTTAAGTCATGTCTGACTCTCTTGCAACTCCATGGACTGTAGCCCACCAGGCTCCCCTGTTCATGGGATTTCCAGGCAAGGATACTGATGGGTTGCCATTTCCTCCTCCAGGGGATCTTCCTGACATAGAAATTGAACCCACATCTCCTGCACTGGCAGCCAGTTCTTTACCTCTGAGCCACCAGGGAAGCCCTCTATCGGTTTACATAATATAATTAAATTATGCAATTACAAGAATAAGCAAACTGTCATAAAATGTTTAGGAACAAAGTTGATTCTTGTCAATATAAAATTCAACTTGAAGAAGTTTGCAGTCATACTATAATTTAACCCACTAGGCCAATGGTTCAGTCTACCAGGGTCACTGATATTAGGTAGACATACATGAAAATGCTGACGTTCATCATTTTTGACCCACAGAATCAACAATTCAACTAGTATATTTTATAGAGTCATGAAAAGCTGTTCTAAGTTAAATGCATGTCTACCAAGGCAGCTTCTATTATAACATTGAAAGAACAGGCATGCTTTTCAACACTGCTTCCTCTTTAAAATCTTTGGGAAAATAAAAAATCTTTGAATTCCACTTATTAATGGTGCTGTTTCTTCCACCAAACATATCACAAAAGCTTCCCTCTGACCCCAAGACAAAAGTTCTCTCCCCAAATGCTATCGCTAAATAAGTTTGGGAAATACCCCGTACTATATCCATCTAGAAGAGTCTTAATATCATTAGCATATTAAGGGCTCTGAGAAGTCCCGTAACAAGGTTTTGTTTAACTTTGTTTACCTTAGGGTTTCACAAATATATTTGACAAAAAGTAGACCGTTTCATGTAACATCTAATCCTGAATGGCTAATGTTAATGAAACAAACACACTTTAGTAAACATGACCCACCAGCATTAAGGAAAGTATTATTCTGTTCTTGCACTAGATTAAACAAATGCCATCTTAATATCTATTTGAAATGGCACAATTTGTGCAGGTGTCCCAAAGCACTATACAAATTTCACTTAGTGGTAATGTTCTACCCTGGACAATAGAGAAACAAAGGTAAAAGGAAGCATTAGGTTGTTTGCCAGAACACACACAAGACTGAGACAAACTGGAACCAAAATCCATGTCTAAACAATGATTTCTAAGCTGTGTTTACAAACAGAACTAAATTGCAAATTGCAACCACTCACCGTTTCTAACCAGAGTAACTATTTATGTTAAATTCTGCCCTGGTAATTGGATTTTCAGGTAATAAATTTTAACTGGACATACTTGTAAAACACAAACATAGATTAATTCTTGGTACTTTTTTTTTTACCACATATACCCCTCTTTAGGGATAGTCAGGAACTAGTCCCTTTTGTTAACAAAGCATTAAATTAGATAGAAGGGACCCTACCTCTCACTTAGACATACATCTTATGAGGAGTAGATAATATTTCTTCAAGCTATTTTAACATGAAATCAATGAAAAAGCTGAACTAAGGCAAAAAGTGTGCTCTTTAACCAGGAATAGAAGAGCAGCCTTTGGAGTTCAAGGGACAGTTACAATGACCCATGTACTTGATTGCTGGTGACTTCTATCAGTAATTAAGAGCAGAGACTATAAAATCCCCAGCTGCTACAGAGATTCAAGCATCCACTGTCTTAGCTCAGAAGCTCATTGAAAAAAAAATAGACATAAATATATGGCTCTTTGTTGGCACGATTCCGACCTTGAGAGAATGAATCTCAGTCATTTATAAGGCTAAATAGATTTATGTGTTCTGAGGCTTGTCAGAATAATGGGTGTTTCCCAGCATTTGGGAATTGCGTGCTACGTGACAGGGGAATAACTTTTACAGCATACCTCCCTACCCTCTCTGCCAGGGTGGGAGGTGGGGAACGGAGACTGGCAACTTAAGAACCAGATTTATAGACTCATTGCTCTGTCTACATTATCTTGGGGTACTCTCCCACACCACAGGGCCCCACGGCCTCTGTCACAAACAATATCTGTTCTTTCAGAACACAGCAGTGCTTTACCTCAAGGCCGAGTGAGAGTTGTCAAATAGAAATGAAGAGCCTTTTGGCAAAAAAAGCGCTCTTAAAATGTTTACCTTCTCATACCTAATGGTTTTAGATCATATCTTATTAGCCTAGGAGACCATTATATAAAGTACAATTAAGATCTCCTTGACATTTTTCTAGGAGTTCCAATTCAGCTTCGCTAATGGCTATAACTTCACTGCTTTTTTTTTTTTTTTAATACAGCGTTGGAAATGCCATTTACAATAATGTGGGCTATACAGGGCGCACTTGCAGTAATTACACAGAATGTCAACAGCCTCTCAAGCTGGGTCCTGTGTTGATTGCTGCTTATGACATTCGCATTTGGTCAACTTGTTGGAATCACACCTCTGCCTGCAGGTCCCTGACCCTCCACGACTTCAAAAAGTGTTCTCCAAACTTTTAGTTTGATCTCAACTATTGAGTTTCACATTCCCCAGATTATAGAGAGAAAGAAGAGCCAGGCCTAAAGACAGGAGAATTGTTCGCATGGTCCATATCCCACTCATACTGTCAGTAGCTTTTGTTCCAGAAACATGTACTAAATGCCTATTTCAAGTATGTATATATGTATGTATGTGTCAGTTACTCAATCATATCCAGCTGTTTGTGACCCCCATGGACTATAACCTGCCAGGCTCCTCTGTCCATGGACTTCTCCAGGCAAGAATACTGGAGTGGATAGCCATTCCTTTCTCCGGGGGATCTTCCTGACCTGGAGATCGAACCCAGGTCTCCTCCAAGGCAGACAGACTCTTTCCTGTCTGAGCCACTAGGGTATACTCAGCCTTATTTTGGACACACACTCTTGTGTGTGTGGAGGTAAGAGAGCTCAGAAACCTCTTTATACCCACAAAATATTTCCTCACAGAAAAGAAATCCCACAGGAGTTAAACTTTGAGCCATAGAGTTTTGTTTCATACCCCTTTTCCTTTTTCCCTTTCCATGTTTTCCTCTGTGGGTCCATGCCATGCAGACCCCTTGTTATCAATAGGCTCTATGTGATTCACAATTTAGTAAATAAACAGCTAAAATGTATATAGTACCCATGCTGAAAAGGACTGTTATAACCTCTTATACATACCAATCCCTTTTATCCCCACAATAAAGCCATAAGTCATATTATCATCTCCATTTTACAGACAAGTAAACTGAGGCACTGAGAGATTTTATTTTGTATATTTCACACAGCAGGCAAGCAGAGAATATGAACTTTGAACTTTGGTTATTTGTAGTGAAAGAGCCTGATACCACTCTGCCATTCAAGGGAAGTCCTGATAAAATATCAGTATGGTAAATTAAGCAATATAGTCCCCAGAAGATGATTAATGCATGTCATAAAAACAGGATGGCTGCCAATGAAGAGGGTCAGGATAGGAACAGAACAAAGACTTTTCTCTTAGTCATCCTTCCTTCAGCACCTATGCACCAGTTCCTGTGTAAAGAGGCATGAGATGGAGTTAAACAAGAACAGCCTGATACGTGATTCATAATTTGTTTTAAAAGGTACTAAATACCAAGGTTAACTGCTTAGTGTGCCATATAGTTGATGCTATGTGAGAGTTTCATTCAAACTACCCACTTTTGTTCTATTTATAAATTCCTGAAATAAAGGAACTTCTTCCAGTGTTATTAAAGTGGAAGCCTGAACAGGTAAGATGTACGACATCTAACCGCTACCAGGCCTCTAGGAAGGGAGGGGGACGACTACGAAAGCCTCTCGCAGAATCAGATTGAATCGGGCTCATTCAGGTATAGAAGGACTCAATTTTATAACTGATTTTGAAGGGGGGTGGGCATTAAATTAAAACAGGAAGCCAGAAGTGGGCCTGAATTATATTATTCTCTTAGTAGACTAAGAAGAGGCAGCACCTTTGGAAATGTCTGCCAGGAGTTTTTCCTGGGACATTCATTATTTTCATTCCATTCTGAATCTGGAAAGAGGCAGGTTACCCGCTCAGGTTAACGTGAGATCTCAAAAAGTGCTAAATTAGATGCTGGGAAGTGTTAAACCATTGATCAAAGAGATTCCCTGCTTGTTACCCAAGGATTACCTCATTCTCAACACCAGAATTGCTGGGGTTAGATTTTCTTTTTACAGTTTTGATCATATTTTTTAACTTGCTTGACTGGTTAAAGAACAGGTTTGGTCTTGTCACTAGATTTCTTCACGGTTAAAATGTGAAAATTGTAAAACAGTTGTGCTTTTTGACTGGGCTCTTATTTAGCTCTCATTGTCTTTAAATAAAATTTATTATAGCTATTTGTATTCTTTTAAAGCTATTTGATTACCTTTTTCTCTGACTATAAATTCATTTGAGTCTAACTAAAATAAGCTCCAATGTTTACTTATGACTTTCTTGGTCATTTAGTTGTTTGTTTGTTTGTTTTTTTCCTTTTTAGTAATGATTTAGGAATTATCATGCTGCAAGTTTGACTGTAAAACTTCTGTACATTTTCATAATTGAGTTGGTTAGAAAGCTTAATTGTTATCAGTATATTTGAAAGTCATCGATATATAAAAAGATAAACAAAATTTTCTTTTGCCATGTATTTATATAAAAGTGTCTTTTTTACTATTTTTTATTATACTTTATGCCAGCAGGTTGAACAATATCTATGCTGAACACTGAATTTTTAAAACTTTAGTGCAACTGCTGAAACTTTCTATAAGCTAATGTGGTTATATTTACAGTATTAAAATAATGAAAATGTAGAGTCTTATTATAGATGAAATAGAAAAAGTAAAATATTACCTTAAAATATTCATTCAAATAATATGAATTGACTGAAACTTGTTATTGCCTTTTACTCTTGAGTACATGATAGAGTACATAGAACAGATAAGAAAATATAATTTCATAACATCACTGAGATGTGCTGAAAATGACAATAAAAAGGCATATTTCTCTAAACTGATATATATAGAATGGTGAAAAACTAATTCCTGCTGTGGAGCTGCTGTTTCTGCGGTTCAGTTGCTAAGTCCAGTCCGACTCTTTTTGACCTCATGGACTGTAACCCACCAGGCTCTTCTGTCTGTGGGATTTCCCAGACAAGAATATTGAAGTGGGTAGCCGTTTCCTTCTCTAGAGGACCTTCCTGACTCAGGGATCAAACGTGTATCTCCTGCTTGGCAGGCAGATTCTTTACCACTGATTTACCTTACTGTAAAGGACAAGGAACTATACTTAATATCCTGTGATAAACCAAAATGGAAAGGGATATGAAAAAAGATATATGAGTCACTTGGCTGTACAATGGTAATTAACATTTTAATTCAACTATATTTCAATAAAAAAAATTTTTTAAGATATGTTTCTCAAAAGAAACATCTAAATTATATGCCTAAAGTTA
>SJXQ01004841.1:431423-466172 GCA_006408695.1 Aepyceros melampus | reverse complement strand
TCTTGATTCCAGCTTGTGTTTCTTCCAGTCCAGTGTTTCTCATGATGTTCTCTGCATATAAGTTAAATAAGCAGGGTGAAAATATATAGCCTTGACATAATTATATGTTTTAGGAACAGCTTTCCTGCTAGTTTATTTCAAGCAAACAAAATTCATTGCCTTTTCAATATTAACTTCTTTTTACAATGTTAAACTATTCAGTCTCTCCTTGATTTGAGACTGAGAGTTGAGCAAATCAGTTAACACAAAAAAAATTGCATAAACTCAGAGCTTAGACATTAGAAGTCTTTGTTATTTTGAAACTTTTAATTTTCAATGAATACAAATACTTAAGACTTCCTTGTAGCTAAGACAGTGAAGAATCTGCCTGCAAAGCAGGAGACCTGGGTTCAATCCCTGGATTGACAAAATTCCCTGGAGAATGGAGTGGCAACCCACTTCAGTATTTTTGCCTAGAAATCCCGCAGAGGAGCCTGGTAAGTTATGGTACATGGGATCGCAAACAGTTGGACACGATTGAGATCTGAGACTGAGAATTGAGCAGATCAGTTAACACAAAGCATTTGCATAGACTCAGAGCTTAGACGTTAGAAGTCTTTGTTATTTCGAAACTTTTAATTTTCACTTTTAATTTTCCCTAATGTTAAACTGAGTCATTGAATTAGTCAATTCTATCAATAATCAACTATTATTATATGGTAAGCACAGTGCTAGGCCCTATGGGTGTTGAACAAGACTAACGACTTGACCTCAGGAAACTTACAGTTTAATGGCAAAGAGAGTAAAAAAGAAATTAATTTGGCATCATAACTATATGTAGCTAACAAAAGAGGTTAAATCTGTTTACCTTTAACAGAAATAGTGTTTATGGGAACAATAATGGAGAACACAGAGATTAGGAGGTAAGCCTCATGGTTTAGTCACTATGTCACGTCCTTCTCTTGTGACCCCATGGACTGTAGCTCGCCAGGCTCCTGTGTCCATGGGATCTCCAGGCAAGAATACTGGAGTGGATTGCCATTCCTTCTCCAGGGGATCTTCCCGACCCAGAAATCAAACCCAGGTGTCCTGCATTTCAGGAAGATTCCTTACCAACTGAGCTATGAGGAAAGCCCTAAGGACCTTAATTTGTAAAACCCAAAGGAACCAAGGGACAGTGTTTCTGAAGATGGAATTTTGGACACAGTCGCTGGCTTAGTCACCACCTGATGACTGCTTTACCACTGCCGGAGTCTTATTGAGTACACTCCTGTGCTGTGAGTGTTTTCTCATCTTCCCCTGCAAGCTGGTGTCACCCACTCAAGACTGAAACTCAAAGAGGAGTACAAGTTTGACTGAACTTTAGTAATGCATCCCATGCCCTGTATGTCAAAGAGAAGGGAGAAAATATTTTCCCTATGTGGTCCTGAGGTTGGATCCAAGCCTAAAGTTCTCATCCTGAGTCAAGAGGAGGGAGCTTGTGCTGATGAAGCAGCTTGAAGAAAGCAAGGTGGCTTGGACCATGTTGGGTAAGTCCAACTCTCATTCATGTAAATTTGACATAACAGGAGAAAAATGCAACTTTTTGGTATCTGCTTCAGCTCTGTTCCCACTGTCTCATACTTTGTAACCACTATCCTTGATTTCTTCTGTATCTATCTAGAAATTCTTTGTCTATAATCAAGGAAATATGAATGCAGAGTTTCATTTTCTCCCCTCTTTACACATATCAAAACATATTACACTGCAGTTCTATACCCTGTTTTTGTACTTAATATATCTTGGAAATCTTTCTCTAGCATAGGTATCTTCTTCCCCATTTTTCAGTTTCATGCACCATCATGGATTAGCATAATTTATTTATCTTTAAATTACTTAGAATTTAAAATAAACTAATTTAAAATATAATTTAAATTATCATAATTTAAGGTAAATCAATATATTATTGACATCTAAGTTTGTTCTTCAACCTTTGGTCATCACAGTCTTTGCAATGAATATTCAGAAGTAATTTTGCAAGAATGTGTATACATCTATGTATAGATATTGGGGAGGTGTATGGAGGCCTGGAATGCTGCAGTCCATGGGGTCACTGAGTGTTGGACATGACTGACAACTGAACTGAATGGAAAGTAACAATCCTCAAACTCTTCCTGGTAGCAGTAAACATCAATCATTACTCTGGATTAAAAAATCCCTCATTTTAGAATTGTTTTGAAGCTTTACTGCACTCCTGACATAGTACTCAGCAGCTTGCTGACTATGGAATTAACCTAATATGGCTTTACGGAAATAAATAGATAAGGAACAGAAAGCTATAAAGTCTTTGAATTGGACATCCTTGAAGATTTTCCAATGCCTCCGATATAATGTAATTTACCCTGGTTTTTGACTGCTGTCCTAAGGTTTACCTCTCAGTTCAGTTCAGTAACTCAGTTGTGTCCAACACTTAGTGAACCCATGGACTGCAGCATGCCAGGCTTCCCTATACATCCTCAACTCCCTGAGTCTACTTAAATGCATGTTCATTGAGTCAGTGATGCCATCCAGCCATCTCATCCTCTATCGTCCCCTTCTCCTCCTTCTCCCAATCTTTCCTAATGAGTCAGTTCTTTGCATCAGGTGGCCAAAGTATTGGAGTTTCAGCTTCAGCATCAGTCCTTCCAATGATTATTCACCACTGATTTCCTTTAGGATGGACTGGTTGGAACTCCTTGCAGTCCAAGGGACTCTCAAGAGTCTTCTCCAACACCAAAGTTCAAAAGCATCAATTCTTTAGCATTAAGCTTTCTTTATAGCCCAGTTCTCACATCCATACATGACTACTGGAAAAACAATACAGTTGACTAGATGGACCTTTGTTGACAAAGTAATGTCTCTGTTTTTTAACATGGTGTCTAGGCTGCTGCTGCTGCTGCTGCTAAGTCGCTTCAGTGTGTCCGACTCTGTGCGACCCCAGAGACAGCAGCCCATCAGACTCCCTCGTCCTTGGGATTCTCCAGGCAAGAACACTGGAGTGGGTTGCCATTTCCTTCTCCAATGCATGAAAGTGAAAAATGAAAGTGAAGTCACTCAGTCGTGTCCAACTCTTAGCGACCCCATGGACTGCAGCCTTCCAGGCTCCTCTGCCCATGGGATTTTCCATGCAAGAGTACTGGAGTGGAGTGCCATTGCCTTCTCTGGCTATCTAGGTTAGTCATAATTTTTCTTCCAAGGAGCAAGTGTCTTAATTTCATGGCTGCAGTCACCATCTACAGTGATTTTGGAGCCCCCTAAAATAAAGTCTGTCACTGTTTCCATTGTTTCCGCATCTACTTGCCATGAAGTGATGGGACCAGATGCCATGATCTTAGTTTTCTGATTGTTGAGCTTTAAGCCAACTTTTTCACTTTAGTGAAACTTGTTACTTTAGTGTCATCCTTTGCTCATCCTTACAAGTTGTAGATGCAAGCTGAACTTCATTCTCAAAATTTGAAAAACATTCTCTAGAGCAGGGCACAAATAAACGTAGGTCCATTTGATGGCAAAACATGAACTTCTAGATTGCAGCTCTTACAGGACTTTTAAATGGACTATAATACCAGTATCTCAAGCCTAACAGAACACAAAGCCATCTGTTCATTGATCATGTGCTATGATATGAATAGTACCTAAATCCTTACAAGAACAACAAAGGACATCCTTACTTAAAATAGGTTTTTTTTCTTTTTTTTTTCTCCCTATAATTCATTATATTTTGTCTTAGTTTTCTGTGCACTTTTTATTGAGTTATAGTTTATACAGCAAAACAAAACTACATTTTCCTTTTAAATTAATTGTGTTAATATGTTATGTAATGAAACAAAATACTTTCATTTTAAGGGAAATCATTTTGCTTTGAGAAGTAATGTGCTCAGATGCTCAGTTGTATCTGACTCTGTGACCCCATGGACTGTAAGCCACCAGACTCCTCTGTCCTGGGATTCTGCAGGCAAGAATGACTGTAGTGAGGTGCCATTTCCTCATCCAGGGGATGGAAGTATTAACAGTAGTCTAGTCAAAGTGGCAAATATTAATTGAATATGCTATCTTCCAGGTGCCATAGTAAATACTATAGGTACATTGTTTCTTCTAATCATTGTGATAACCCAGACAAAGAAACAGGGACTCAGAGGTGCAAGGTAAGTTATCCAAGGTTACACGGGTAGTAAATGGTAGAATGGGGACCAATCAGGACTTGTGTTTTTTACTATTGTGCTATGTGACAAAATGTGGGTGAAAGTAGACTGATACAGTCAAAATCTTTTAAAGTGTATTTGGTATAATGTAATTCAAAATGCTCTTTATTCGATTTATTTTTATTTTACTCTATGAACATAGAGTCATCAACAGTTGGATGCTTATGTCCATTTGGAATGATCCTATAAACCTAAAGTTCAACTATACAGTTCCTTCTAGATCAGCCTCTGTGACAGTCAGTCACATTACCTTGATCTGTCCACATGATCTATATGTCATTTATCTAATGATTTGAACTGTCTGATGCTTGAGACCAGTGACAGCCATGGAGTGATCACTTTGAAAATATGGAAAAATAATTTGTCATTTCAGAATTTTGTCAAATAGATATACCATGTAATATGTTTCCCTTAACATATCTTTCCCAGAAAGATTTCCATCACCAGGAGTATCTGCATGTTCCTTTGTCTCCTTTGTAGTAGATGGAGCACTGCCCCTTGAGGTCCCTAACACCATGGAACCACTAATCTGTTGGCCAGCAAAGATCAGCTTTGCTTTTCTAGAATCGCATATTAATGAAAGTCATGGAATATGCACTCTTCTGTGTCTTGCTTTTTTCTCTCTCAAAAAAAAAAAATTCTTTTGAGATTTATCCATGTGGCTCATTATCAATTTATAAATCTCTGAGGTGCTTAGTTATATCTCTTGCACATTTAAATAAAGCTGCTGTCTTATTAAGTTTGAGACATTATATAGTTTTCGAAATATGTATTAGAATATTTTATCCTCTGTAATGACTTTTCATCAGAAATTAGAAGTTGTTATTTTTTATGAAATCCAGTTCATCATTTCTTTTCCTTATATGCCCCAAATAAGATAGCTCTGCCTATGTTAAATTAAAAAACAAATTGCTTCTTGCTAAAAGTTTTATAGGTATAGGTTTTAGGTTTAATGATCCATTTTCATTTCATTTTTCTGTATAATGTGAGGTAAAGATTCTAATTTGTTTTTTTCCATCCCAAATGATATTCATTTGTTTTGGCACCCTTCTTTGAAAGGCTTTAATTTTCCCATTAAATTACCTTGGCACTTTTGTTAAAAATCAACTGCACACATTGGTCTATTACCAATTTGCCTTCATTTATATAGTCTGTTAAAAACTGAAATAAAATAGCATAAATCCACCTGCTACAAATATGTTTTACTTTTGTAAAATTGTTTTGGCTATTCTAGGTCCTCTTTATCCCTATATCCTTTTAAAAATCAATTTACAAATTTCTGCAAAACAAATCATGCTTCATTTGAAATCACATTGAATCTATAGGTCAATATAAGGACAATTGATATCCTAACATTTTTCAAACCAGGAGCATGGTACATATCTGCATTAATTTAGGTCTTTAATTTCTCTTTGCAATTAAAGTTTTATAGTTTTCAGTATATAAATCTTGCACATATTTTGTTAAATAACTCAATTTTTTTAATTTTGGGTTTTTGTTAAATAACTGCTCAAGGGGGGTGGTCCTAAGATGGCAGAGAAATAGGATGGGGAGACCACTTTCTCCCCTACAAATTCATTGAAAGAACATTTGAACGCTGAGCAAATTCCGCAAAACAACTTCTGAATGCTGGCAGAGGACATCAGGCACCCAGAAAGGCAGCTCATTGTCTTTGAAAGGAGGTAGAACAAAATATAAAAGATAAAAAGAGAGAAAAGAGGGTAGGGACAGAGATCCATGCTTGGAAGGAAGTCTTAAAAAAAAAGTTTCCAAACACCAAGAAAACTCTCATCAGCAGGTCTGTGGGGCATCTTGGAATCTCAGAGGGCAACATAACCAGGAGGAAAAATAAATAAATAAATAAACGCACAGATTAGCTGCCTAAGGGCAACTCCCAGAGCTCGCAGCTGCCACCAGCAAGCGGGGGCTGAACAGGGAGGCCATGGCTGCATTGCTTAGGGTAAGGACCTGGCCTGAATGCCCTGAGGGCAATCTGAAGGAACTAACATAAGATAGCAACCCAAACTGTGGGAGAGACAGAGAAAAAGAGAGAGAGACAAAGAAAGAGAACTATCCTGCAAAAAGCCCTAACGTGAGGCACTGCCAGGCCTGCTCACAGAACAAAGGACTGAGCGCTAGCTGCGGACTGGCCCATCTCCTACCAGAGTCAAGCAGGCAGGGGGCAGCCAGAGCCGGAAAGGGGCAATTGAAGCCCCAGAGAAGCATCCTCTACCAAACTGCAAACAGGCTCCATAGCTAACCAAGAGTTCTTGGGATTCTGGATGGCTGACATCTGCCGGGAGGGTCAAGGCTAGAGATCAGCTCCCAAAAAGAGACATGCGGCACACCTGAGAAGGCACACCCATTGCAAACCCAGAAAACCGAGAGGCTGGGATGGGGCAGGTGATAAGATGCACTACCCACCTGGAAGTGACTGCGCTCGCCAAGCCCCTAGGCACCTGAGCTGCTCAAACCTGGAAAGGGCACAAAACGCAGGCCCAACCGAGTCTGTGCCTTTGGGGAGTACTCAAGAACCTGAACCTGAGTGGCTTAGGCCTGGAAAGTGTATTCAACCCAGGGCCCGCCTCAGACAGTTCCCAGCAGAGCAACCTAGAGCCTAAAAAACATAGACCATGAAAGCACACACGTCATGAGTGGGGACAAACCCAGTGTGCTAAAACACTGCAAGTACTCCCCACACACACCAGTGATATTTGTTTGCAGTGTTCCTCCCTCCCCACAGCACGACTCAGCAAGTCAGCCTAAATAAGTGACCACCTTCGCCCCCTTGTGTCAGGGTGGAAATAAAGACTGAAGAGACCAGCAAACAGAAGAAGCTAAAATAAACAGAGGGAACCACTTCGGAAGTGCAAGTGCAACAGATTAAAACCCTGTAATTAGCACCAACTACATTGGAATGGGGCCTATCGATCTTGAGAAATATAAGCTGGATCAAAGAACTATCTGAAACTGAACAGACTCCATACTGTCCACAACAGCTCCAGAGAAATTCCTAGATATATTTTTACTAGTATATTTTTTTAATTTTTAATATTTTATTTTTAAGTCCTCTATTACACCTTCAATTTTCATTTTTATAATCTACTATTACCTTGCCAAAAAAAAAGAAAGACCTTATTTTTAAAGCAAACTTCATATATATTTTATAATTTTTGTGACTTTGTTTTATGTTTTTAATATTGTATTTTTTTAGAGTCTAACCTCTAATCTGGATTTTTAATCTTTGCTTTTGGTATTTGTTATCAATTTTGTACTTTTAAGAACCCAGTCTTCAGTACCCATTTTTACTTGGGAGTGTGATTACTGGCTAGATTGCTTTCTCCTCCTTTTGACTCTCCTTTTCTTCACCAGGTCGCCTCTATCTCCTCCTTTCCTCTTCTCTTCTCTACCCAACTCTGTGACTCTCTTTGTGTGTTCTGGGCTGTGGAGAACACTTAGGGAACTGATTACTGGCTGGATCTGTCTCTCTCTTTCGATTTCCCCCCTTTATCCTCCTGGCCAACTCTGTCTCCTTCCTCCTCTTCTCTTCTCTGTGTAACTCTGTGAACATCTCTGAGGGATCCAGGCTGCGGAGAGCACATAGGGAATTGATTACTGGCTAGCTTGCTCTCTCCTCTTTTGATTCCCCATCTTTTCCTCCTGATCACCTCTATCTCCCTCCTCCCTCTTCTCATTTCCATGTAACTTTGTGAACTCTCCAGATGTCCCTCACTGTGGAGAAACTTTTCGTCATTAACCTAGATGTTTTATCATCGGTGCTGTATAGATGGAGAAGTCTTGAGGCTACTATAAGAATAACACTGAAATCAGAAGCAGGAAGCTTAAGTTCAAAACCTGAGAACACCAGAGAACTCCTGACTCCAAGGAATATTAATTGATAAGAGCTCGTCCAAAAGCCTCCATACCTACACTGAAACCAAGCACCACTCAAGAGCCAACAAGTTCCAGAGCAAGACATACCACACAAATTCTCCAGCAACACAGGGACATAGCCCCAAGCTCCAATATACAGGCTGCCCAAAGTCATATTTCATTGCACTCCAGAAAGAAGAAATCCAGTTCCATGCACCAGAACACTGACATAAGCATCCCTAACCAGGAAACCTTGACAAGCCACCCGTCCAACCCCACCCACAGTGAGGAACACCCACAGTAAAGAGAAACCACAAACTGCCAGCATACTGAAAGGCCACTCCAAACACAGCAATCTAAACAAGATGAAAGGGCAGAGAAATACTCAGCAAGTAAAGGAACAGGATAAATGTCCACCAAACCAAACAAAAGAAGAGACAGGGAATCTACCTGAAAAAGAATTCAGCACAATAATAGTGAAAATTATCCAAAATCTTGAAAATACAATGGAGTCACTGATAAATAGCCCAGAGACTAGGATTGAGAAGATGCAAGAAATGTTTAACAAGGACCTAGAAGAAATAAAAAAGAGTCAATATATAATGAATAATGCAATAAATGAGATCAAAAACACTCTGGAGGGAACCAACAGTAGAATGAAAGAGGCAGAAGATAGGATAAGTGAGGTAGAAGATAGAATGGTAGAAATAAATGAAGCAGAGAGGAAAAAAGAAAAAAAGAATTTAAAAAAAATGAAGACAACTTCAGAGACCTCTGGGACAATGTTAAAAGCCCCAACATTCAAATCATAGGTATCCCAGAAGAAGAAGACAAAAAGAAAGACCATGAAAAAATACTTGAGGAGATAATAGTTGAAAACTTCCCTAAAATGGGGAAGTCCATTTGGGAAATAGTTACCCAAGTCCAAGGAACCCAGAGAGTCCCAAACAGGATAAACCCAAGGTGAAACACCCCCAAGACACATATTAATCAAATTAACAAAGATCAAACAAATACTAAAATATTTAAAGAACAAATATTAAAAGCAGCAAGTGAAAAACAACAAATAACACACAAGGGGATTCCCATAAGGATAACAGCTGATATTTCAATAGAAACTCTTCAGGCCAGAAGGGAATAGCAGGACATACTTAAAGTGATAAAAGAGAAAAACCTACAACCCAGGTTACGGTACCCAGCAAGGATCTCATTCAAATATGAAAGAGAAATCAAAAGCTTTAGAGACAAACAAAAGCTGAGAGAATTCAGCGCCACCAAACCAGCACTCCAACAAATGCTAAGGGATCTTCTCTAGACAGGAAACACAACAAGGGTGTATAAACTCGAACCCAAAACAGCAAAGTAAATGGCAATGGGATCATACTTATCAATAATTACCTTAAATGTAAATAGGATGAATGCCCCAAACAAAAGACAAAGACTGGCTGAATGGATACAAAAACAAG
This sequence comes from Aepyceros melampus, assembly GCA_006408695.1. Lineage (NCBI taxonomy): Eukaryota > Metazoa > Chordata > Mammalia > Artiodactyla > Bovidae > Aepyceros > Aepyceros melampus. Next base: position 456,637 of record SJXQ01004841.1, on the reverse strand, counting down.
ACCCCTATATATGTTATCTACAAGAGACCCACCTCAAAACAAGGGACACATACAGACTGAAAATGAACGGGCTGGAAAAAGATATTCCACACAAATAGAGACCAAAAAAAAAAAAAAGCAGGAGTACCAATACTCATATTATACAATATAGATTTTTAAATAAAGGCTATGAAAAGAGAAAAAGAAGGACATTACATAATGATCAAAGGATCAATTCAAGAAGAACATATAACAATTATAAATATATATATGCACCCAACATAGGAGCACCACAATATGTAAGGCAAATGCTAACAAGTATGAAAGGGGAAATTAACAATAACACAATAATAGTGGGAGACTTTAATACCACACTCACACCTATGGATACATCGACTAAACAGAAAATTAACAAGGAAACACAAAGTTTAAATGATACAATGGACCAGTTAGACCTAACTGATATCTATAAGACATTTAACCACAAAACAATGAATTTCAACTTTTTCTCAAGTGCAAATGGAACCTTCTTCAGGATAGATCACATTCTCGGCCATAAGTCTAGCCTTGGTAAACTCAAAAAAGTTGAAATCATTCCAAGCATCTTTTCTGACCACAATGCAGTAAGATTAGATTTCCACTGCAGGAGAAAAACTATTAAAAATTCCAACATATGGAGGCTGAACAATACGCTGCTGAATAACCAACAAATCACATAATAAATCAAAAAAGAAATCAAAATATGAATGGAAACCAGTGAAAATGAAAACACAACAACCCAAAACCTATGGGACACTGTAAAAGCACTACTAAGGGGAAGGTTCATAGCAATACAGGCTTACCTCAAGAAATAAGAAAAAAGTAAAATAACCTAACTCTTACACCTAAAGCAACTAGAAAAGGAAGAAATGAAGAACCCCAGGGTTAGGAAAAAATAAATCTTAAAAATTAGGGTAGAAAAAAATGCAAAAGAAACAAAAGAGACCATAGCAAAAATCAACAAAGCCAAAAGCTTGTTTTTGAGAAGATAAAATTGACAACCCATTAACCAGACTTATCAAGAAACAAAGGGAGAAGAATCAAATCAACAAAATTAGAAATGAAAATGGAGAAATCACAACAGACAACACAGAAATACAAAGAATCATAAGAGACTATATGCCAATAAAACAGATAACTTGGAAGAAATGATGAAAGAGAAATCAAAAGCTTTAGAGACAAACAAAAGCTGAGAGAATTCAGCGCCACCAAACCAGCACTCCAACAAATGCTAAGGGATCTTCTCTAGACAGGAAACACAACAAGGGTGTATAAACTCGAACCCAAAACAGCAAAGTAAATGGCAATGGGATCATACTTATCAATAATTACCTTAAATGTAAATAGGATGAATGCCCCAACAAAAGACAAAGACTGGCTGAATGGATACAAAAACAAGACCCCTATATATGTTATCTACAAGAGACCCACCTCAAAACAAGGGACACATACAGACTGAAAATGAACGGGCTGGAAAAAGATATTCCACACAAATAGAGACCAAAAAAAAAAAAAAAGCAGGAGTACCAATACTCATATTATACAATATAGATTTTTAAATAAAGGCTATGAAAAGAGAAAGAGAAGGACATTACATAATGATCAAAGGATCAATTCAAGAAGAACATATAACAATTATAAATATATATATGCACCCAACATAGGAGCACCACAATATGTAAGGCAAATGCTAACAAGTATGAAAGGGGAAATTAACAATAACACAATAATAGTGGGAGACTTTAATACCACACTCACACCTATGGATACATCGACTAAACAGAAAATTAACAAGGAAACACAAAGTTTAAATGATACAATGGACCAGTTAGACCTAACTGATATCTATAAGACATTTAACCACAAAACAATGAATTTCAACTTTTTCTCAAGTGCAAATGGAACCTTCTTCAGGATAGATCACATTCTCGGCCATAAATCTAGCCTTGGTAAACTCAAAAAAGTTGAAATCATTCCAAGCATCTTTTCTGACCACAATGCAGTAAGATTAGATTTCCACTGCAGGAGAAAAACTATTAAAAATTCCAACATATGGAGGCTGAACAATACGCTGCTGAATAACCAACAAATCACATAATAAATCAAAAAAGAAATCAAAATATGAATGGAAACCAGTGAAAATGAAAACACAACAACCCAAAACCTATGGGACACTGTAAAAGCACTACTAAGGGGAAGGTTCATAGCAATACAGGCTTACCTCAAGAAATAAGAAAAAAGTAAAATAACCTAACTCTTACACCTAAAGCAACTAGAAAAGGAAGAAATGAAGAACCCCAGGGTTAGGAAAAAATAAATCTTAAAAATTAGGGTAGAAAAAAATGCAAAAGAAACAAAAGAGACCATAGCAAAAATCAACAAACCAAAAGCTTGTTTTTGAGAAGATAAAATTGACAACCCATTAACCAGACTTATCAAGAAACAAAGGGAGAAGAATCAAATCAACAAAATTAGAAATGAAAATGGAGAAATCACAACAGACAACACAGAAATACAAAGAATCATAAGAGACTATATGCCAATAAAACAGATAACTTGGAAGAAATGGACAAATTCTTAGAAAAGTACAACTTTCCAAAACTGAACCATGAAGAAATAGATAATCTTAACAGACCCATCACAAGCATGGAAATTGAAACTATAATCAGAAATCTTCCAGCAAACAAAAGCTCATGATCAGACTTCACATCTGAATTCTACCAAAAATTTAAAGAAGAGCTAACACATATCTTACTCAAACGCTTCCAGAAAATTACAAAGGAAGGTAAACTTCCAAACTCATTCTATGAGGCCACCATCACCCTAACACCAAAACCAAAGATGCCACACACACAAAAGAAAATGCAAAAATCTTTAACAAAATTCTAGTAAACAGAATCCAACAACATATTTAAAAAATCATACATCGTGACCAAGTGGGCTTTATCCCAGGAATGCAAGGATTCTTCAATATCTGCAAATTAATCAATATAATACACCACATTAACAAATTGAAACATAAAATCCATATGATTATCTCAACAGATGCAGATAAAGCCTTTGACAAAATTCAATATCCATTTATGATAAAAACCCTCCAGAAAGCAGGAATAGAAGGAACATACCTCAACATAATAAAAACTATATATGACAAACCCACACCAAATATTATCCTCAATGGTGAAAAATTGAAAGCATTTCCCCTAAAGTCAGGAATAAGACAAGGGTGCCCACTCTCACCACTACTATTCAACATAATTTTGGAAGTTTTGGCCACAGCAATCAGAGCAGAAAAAGAAATAAAAGGAATCCAGACTGGAAAAGAAGAAGTAAAACTCTCACTGTTTGCAGATGACATAATCCTGTACATAAAAAGCCCTAAAGAAGCCACCAGAAAATTACTAGGCTAATCAATAAATACAGTAAAGTTGCAGGATATAAAATCAACACACAGAAATCCCTTGCATTCCTATACACTAACAATGAGAAAACAGAAAGAGAAATTAAGGTAACAATTCCATTCACCAATGAAACGAAAAGAATAAAATACTGAGGAATGTATCTACCTAAAGAAACAAAAGACCTATATATAGAAAACTATAAAACACTGATCAAAAAAATCAAAGAGGGCACAAATAGATGGAGAAATATACCATGTTCATGGACTGGAAGAATCAATATAGTGAAAATGAGTATACTACCCAAAGCAATCTACAGATTCAATGCAATCCTGATCAAACTATCAATGTTATTTTTCACAGAACTAGAAAAAAATTTCACAATTTGTATGGAAATACAAAAAAATTTGAATAGCCAAGCAATCTTGTGAAAGAAGAATGGAACTGAAGGAATCAACCTGCCTATCTTCAGGCTATACTACAAAGCTACAGTCATCAAGACAGTATTGTACTGGCACAAAGACAGAAATATAGATCAATGGAACAAAATAGAAAGCCCAGAGATGAATCCATGCACCTATGGACATCTTATCTTCGACAAAGGAGTCAAGAATATACAATGAAGAAAAGACAATCTCTTTAACAAGTGGTGCTGGGGAAACTGGTCAAAGACTTGTAAAAGAATGAAACTAGAAGACTTTCTAACACCATACACAAAAATAAACTCAAAATGGATTAAAGATCTAAACATAAGACCCAAAACCATAAAACTCCGAGAGGAGAACATAGGCAAAACACTCTCTGACATAAATCACAGCAGGATCCTCTATGACCCACCTCCCAGAATATTGGAAATAAAAGCAAAAATAAACAAATGGGACCTAATTAAAATTAAAAGCTTTTACACAACAAAGGAAACTATAAGCAAGGTGAAAAGACAGCCTTCTGAATGGGAGAAAATAATAGCAAATGAAGTAACTGACAAAGAATTAATCTCAAAAATATACAAGCAGCTTATGCAGCTCAACTCAGAAAAATAAATGACCCAATCAAAAAATGGGCCAAAGAACTAAACAGACATTTCTCCAAAGAAGACATACAGATGGCTAACAAACACATGAAAAGATGCTCAACATCACTCATTATCAGAGAAAAGCAAATCAAAACCACAATGAGGTACCATTTCACACCAGTCAGAATGGCTGCAATCCAAAAGTCTTCAAGAAATAAATTCTGGAGAGGGTGTGGAGAAAAGGGAACTCTCTTACACTGTTGGTGGGAATGCAAACTAGTACAGCCACTATGGAGAACAGTGTGGAGATTCCTTTAAAAATTGGAAATAGAGCTGCCATACAACCCAGCAATCCCACTGCTGGGCATACACACTGAGGAAACCAGAATTGAAAGAGACATGTGTACACCATGTTCATCAAACAGGACATGGAAGCAACCTAGGTGTCCATCGGCAGATGAATGGATAAGAAAGCTGTGCTACATATACACAATGGAGTATTACTCAGCCATTAAAAAGAATACATTTGAATCACTTCTATTGAGGTGGATGAAGCTGGAGCCTATTATACAGAGTGAAGTAAGCCAGAAAGAAAAACATCAATACAGTATACTAATGCATATATATGGAATTTAGAAAGATAGCAATGATAACCTTATATGAGACAACAAGAGAGACACAGACGTATAAAACAGTCTTTTGGACTCTGCGGGAGAGGGCAAGGATGGGAAGATTTGGGAGAATGGCATTGAAACATGTACATTATCATATTTGAAATGGATTGCCAGTCCAGGTTCGATTCATGGGACAGGGTGCTTGGTGCTGGTGCACTGGGATAACCCAGAGGGATGGGATGGGGAGGGAGGTAAGAGGGTGATTCAGGATGACAAACACATGTACACCCATGGCTGATTCATTTCAATGTATGGCAAAACCACTACAATATTGTAAAGTAATTAGACTCCAATTAAAATGAATAAATTTATCTTTAAAAATCAAAAATAAATAAATAACTACTCAAAATGTTTTTGATAATGTTAAAATTTTGTTTCTGCTGTTGATATTATTTTGAAATTGTTCATGGCAGGTATATAGGTACACAATTGATTGTTGAGATCTAATCTTGATTCTCCTTTATAGTGGCCTAAGAACATATCTGAAAACTGTTTTCTGTCCACTTAACCCAGAAAACCCTACAAAATCATACAAATCAAGAGACTTGGATCTTTATGTTCATTTGAAGAACATGAGTAAAACTTTCCAGGCCATCAAGGGCATTCATGTCCAAAAAGCCACCAAGTATCAAAGGAGGTCACTTTGAAGAAGTATTTTGTGCCATTTTGTCACAGCCATAGAGCCAGTAGGTGTGCTCAGATCAAACAGTAGGGCCTGGACACAAGCTCAGTTACCCACAAAAGGTGCTAGATTTTTGCTGGACATGCATAAAAGTGCAGAGTGTAGTGCTGAACTAGTATTTACATGTAGATTCTCTAGTCATTGAGCACTTCCCTGTGAAAAAAGCACCTAAGATGCAGAACTTACAGAGCTCATGGTTGAATTCATCCATACATGAGCGTCCTCTGCCACTCATCTGAGCTGATCCTTAGTGAACAAGAACAGATTGTTCCTAAAATAGAAGTTGCACGGAAGAAACTGAAAAAATTAAAACTTGTGACCAATTAATAAACTCAGCATAAAATAAATGCAAATAAAAGTAACCAACAAGCCAACTTTGTATCCTATTAACCTTACTAAATTAACCTATTACTTATAGGAACATTTTTTCTATAATATTTTTAACTTTTTATTTTATATTGGAGTATAGCCAATTGAAAATACTATGAAAGTTTTAGGTACAGAGGAAAATGAGTCAGCCATACATATACATGTATCCATTCTCATTTTATAGATTCCTTAAGATTATCTACATACTTGGTGGTGTCATCTACAAATAACAGTTCTGTTTCTTCCTTTTAAATTTGTGTGCATACTATTTATTTTTCTTGCTTGTTTTACTCGTTATTATCTTAAGTATCACGCTAAAAAGAAGGGTTTAGAAGAACATCCTCGGCTTGCTCATATATTAGAGGAAACCTTTCAGAATATCATTAAAAATATTGAGTCTTCATCACTGATTTGAATTTTAGCAAATTTAATTTTATCGTTATTGAATTTTATCAAATTATTTCTTTTACCTATTAGTATACGGATGTGATTGTTGTTGTTCAGTTGCTAAGTCATGTCTGACTCTTTGCAACTCCATGGACTGCAGCACGCCAGGCTTCCCTGTGCTTTACTATCTCCGTTCAGTTCAGTTCAGTTCAGTTCAGTCACTCAGTCATGTCCGACTCTTTGCGACCCCATGAATCGCAGCACGCCAGGCCTCCCTGTCCATCACCAGCTCCGAGAGTTCACTCAGACTCACGTCCATTGAGTCCGTGATGCCATCCAGCCATCTCATCCTTGGTCATCCCCTTCTCCTCCTGCCCCCAATCCCTCCCAGCATCAGAGTCTTTTCCAATGAGTCAACTCTTCGCAAAAGGTGGCCAAAGTACTATCTCCCTTAGCTTGCTCCAACTCAAGTCCATTCAGTCAGTGATGGCATCCAACCATCTCATCCTCTGTTGCCCCCTTCTCCTACTCCTTTCTTTCTCTTAAGAATGTGAGTTACTCTGACTCATTTTTCCATGTTAAACCCAGTTTGATCATGTTGTATTTTCTTTATGTGTTCCTGCATTCCATTCCCTAATATTTTGGTAGGGATTATTGCATTTATGTTAAGCAAGGTAGTATTATACATATTCTGGTTTTTTCCCCACAGATTTATGATGTTTCACTTTGATTAATTTTGCAAAATTGTATACACCATGAAACAACTGCTTAAAAAACAAAAAACCAGGACATTTCTGTTACATCAGAAAGTTCTCTCTTGCTTCCTTACCCTGTGGGTAACCATTGTTCTGATTTTCATCGCCATAACTTAGTTCTGTTTGCTCTAGAACTTTATATAAATAGAATCATAATGAATTCTTCACTTTTTAACTCAACCTAATATTTTTGTGGCTCATTCGTGTTTTTTTTTTTATGCAGAAGTAGACTGTTTCCCTTTATTGCTGAATGATAGTTCATTTGGTGAATATGCTACAATTGTTGTAAAACGACCCCTTATTTGAAGGATGTTTGGCTTTATTCCAGATTTTGATGCCTGTGAGTAAGGCTCCTAGAACATTCCTATAGAGGATTTTTTGAGGACAGATATTTTTATTTTTATTGGGTAAACTCATAAGAGTAGAATTACTGGCCATATGATGGGTATTTAAATTTTTAAAAACACTAAAGAGTATTTCAAAATGTCTATACAATTTTTTATGTCCCCCCCATAACGTATGAACACTCAAGTTGCTTCATATCCTCATCACTATTTTGTGTTTTCATTCATTTTGATTTAAGCCCTTTTACTGAGTATAAGAATATATTTAAATATTATTTTGATTTGCATTCCATGATGACTGTTAACATGATGTTAGAAGTAATTCTGTGTGCTTATTTGTTATTTACTTATCTTTCTTTTTAATTGCCTTTTTATGTTCATAACATATTTTAATTAGATTGTTTTTCACTTGACAGTTTAGTTTCTCTTCATGTTTTCTAGATATTATGCTTTTGCCTGGCTTTGGTCTACTGATTTATTTTCTTAATTGTATTTTTGAAGAGCAAAAGATTTTAATTCTGATGAAGTACAATTGTTTTCTTTTCCTTTTTAATTGGTAGCTTTTATGTCTTATATTACAAAATCTTTGCTTATGCCCAGTTTGCAAAAGCAACATCTAGTGTTTTTCTTTAAAAAACTGTATAGTTCTAACTTTGTATTTATGCCCATGAGAATTGATTTTTGTTTACAAAGCATGGTCATGATAGAGCTTCTTTTGTTCATATGAATACCCAATATTACAAAATTATTTAGTAAAAGGATTCTCCTTTTGTCAAATTGAATTGATGCTTTAGTTCAAGATTAACTGTATAGATGTGATTCTATTCCTGGACTCTTCATTCTGTTTCAGTGATTTATGTGGCTAGCTTTTAACCAATGTTACACTATCTTGATACTATAGCTTTACAGTGAATTTTCAATTCATATATTGAGAGTCCTTCAACTTTGTTTTCATTCTTAAGCTTTTTTTCTTTTCTAGATATTCAGATCCTTTGCATTTCACTATTAATTTGAGAAGCAATTTGCCAGTATATTTTTAAAAGCCTGTGGGATTTTAATTGAGATTGCACTGAATCTGTAGAATAGCTCCATGAGTTTGTACATGTTTCTATTGATTTAAGTTTCCTTCAATTTCCTTAATGTTTCATAATGTTTAGGTGTTACATAACTTTTGTTAAATTTGCTCATAATACTTGGTGGAATATACTTAGTTATTTTTAAATTCAATTAATTTAAAATTGAATTTCAAACTATTTATGATTACCATAGACAAATATATTAATTTTATACTGACATTGCTAGATTAATTTATTAATAGTGATAGGTTTTTATAAGTTTTATAGTGTTCTCTATATACACAACCATGTTTGGTGAGAATAGTGACAGTTTTACTTATCCCTTTACATATTTAATGTCATGTTTTTCTTGCTCATATACTCATAAACCACTATATTAGGGCTTTCACATGTCTTTTTTTTTGCTTTGTTGGAAGTATTTGCTTATTTATTTATTTGGCTGCACCAGGTATTATTTGTGACATGCAAGACCTTTTTAGTTGTGGCATACAGTACCTTAGTTCCCTGACCAGAGATCGAACCCAGGCTCCCTCCATTGGGAGCACAAAGTCTTATCCACTGGACCACCAGAAAGTGAAATCACTCAGTGATTTCAGTAGCAAGAGTACTGGAATGGGTTGCCATTTCCTTCTCCACTGGACCACCAGAGAAGTCCCTTAACTTCTGTTTGGAATAAAACATGTTTTTCTCTCTTTTAACAGCTTTAATCAGCTTTAATAAAATATAATGAACTAAAACAAACTGTACATACTTAAATTGCATATATACAATTTGATAAGTTTTGACCTATGTGTATCTGGGAAATCATTGCCACTGTGAAGAAAAATTAACAAATTCATCTTGCCAAAAGTTTCTTCTTGCCTCTGTAACATCTCATATTGTCCCTTCACATAACCGTCTCTATTCTATCACTTTTATGGGGCTGTTTTCTATCACTATCGATTAGTTAACATTTTCTAGAATTTTATACAAGTGGAATCACGCAGTACCTACTATTTTTGTCTGACATTTTATTCAGCATAATTATTTTGAGATTCATCCATATAATTATCTATATAAACACTTTATCCTTTTTGTTGCTGAGAACTATTTTACTGTAAAGATATACTATAGCTTGTTTACCATTCACTTGCTGATGGAAATTTGGAGTATTTTTAGTTTTTGACTTATAGCAATAGTGTTGTTATAAACATAAGTGTGAAAGTGAAAGTGAAACCTCAGTCGTGTCTGACTCTTTGCGATCCCATGGACTTTAACCTACCAGGCTCCTCCATCCATGGGATTTTCCAGGCAAGAATACTGGAGTAGGTTGCCATTTCCTTCTCTAGGAGATCTTCCCCACCCAAGGATCGAACCGGGGTCTCCCACATTGTAGACAGATGCTTTATCGTCTGAGCCACCAGGGAAGTCAAACGTAGGTATACAAGTCTTTATAAGAACAGTCTTTCTCCTGAGCAAATATTCAGTAGCAGAATGTCTAGATCATATGGAAGATGTAAATTGCAAAACTATTTTCTGAAGCTGTACCTTTTCATATTCCAATAGCAAAGGAGAAATCAGGTTGACCCAAACATTTGTCAATGTTAGATGTGGTTAGTTTTGTTGTCCTGAAACAAATAGACTGTCAGATATTTCCCCAGCAAAGATGAATTTTTATTCAGGATCAGCAGAGAGCTGCAACTTTGGGTCTGCAACTATGGCAAGTCATGTGCAAGTCCCCTCACAGCAAAGGAATGTAAATACCTTTAGAGAAGCAAAAAGGAAGTTTGGAAGGCTCTAGTAAACAGGGGAAAAAAGGGAATTTTCCTTCCTCCTGTTAGGCTCTAATGTTCTAGGGTGTGAGACCCCCTGGTTTCCAGACTTATTTAAGTGAGATTTCTGTTTATTAATTTTATAGTCTTTTTTTTAAATTACATATTCTAATACATGTATAGTGGTTACTCATTCTAGTTAGAATTTACATTTTCCTAACAGCTCATAATGTTGACATGTTTATATGCTTATGTATGTCACAAAATTAAAATAAACTAGATAGTTAAAAATGACACATTTGTAAGAAAAATGAACGAGGTGGCAAGAAAGCACAGATTTACTTATGCTCTAATTAAATTGTGAGTAGAATAATTAGTATATATGAATTACAGTTGTTTTATCTTGGCACTGGTACATTTATCTGATGTTTACACTGTCTCAAGTTTAAAATATATTTGGATATTAAAAAAAAACAAAAGTGATTATGTATTCAAATACTTCTCTTCACTAGAATATATATTTCTGAATATTCCACAAGTTTTACAGTGCACACACATGCAAATACACATACTTTAAAAAATAAAATTAAGGTGGTATAAATATAAAACAGTATCATATTGAGATATAAATTATTAACTGTGCTATTCTTCTGATAGCTCCCAGGTGACTTAATACACTTAGTACATTTCTTCTTAGTAGTGAATAATTTGTTTTATCTATTAGGATCTGTCCTGTGACAAATATCAATTGAAATTTAGTAGTACTGTCAAAAACTGTACTGCAATTTGTCTTAAATGAGAAGGCTACAATAATTAAATCTACAACTTTAACGATGTTGTTTGTAATTTCTAACCAAATATGTTAGCTTATATAGGACTGGTTTCTGTAATTGGTCAGAAATGTAAAATACTGCTGAATATTCATGAATTTGGACTCAGATGACCTTGTTTTGATTTTGAGCTCTGATATTTATTAAGTATATAATTTTGGTCAGATAATTAAATCTCACTGCATCTCAACTTCGTATTCTATACAATTGCATTAAGAATCTTTTTTATACAACAGAAAGGCTTTCCTGGCAAAGAAAACGACAACTTAGTTCAGTATTCTTGCCTGAAAAATTCAATGGTCAAGGAGCCTGCTGGGCTACAGTTCACAGGGTCTCAAAGAATTGGACATGACTTAGTGACTAAATCACAACCACAGGGTTTCCCAGGTGGCACAGTAATAAAGAATCCACCTGCTAACACAGGAGACACAGGAGACCCCAGTTCAATCCTTGGGTTGGGAACATCCCCTGGAGAAGGAAATACCAACCCACTCCAGTATTCTTGCCTAGAAAATCCCAGGGACAGTGGAACATGGCAGGCTACCGTCCTTGGGGTCACAAAGAATCAGACATGACTAAGTGTGTACAAGTGCACACGAGCACACACACACACACACACACACATCAAAAACAATAAATATAAACTTATGGGCATAAAACTGACACGAAGTATTTCAATCAATACATATGTTTTTGATTGCCTATAATGTGCCAGTCATAATGTTAAAGACGGAAATTTAGATATGTCACATATGATTCTTGCCTTCAAAGGAATTTATTGTAGTAAAACAGATAACACTAATGAAGTGAGAATTCAGTAAAAATACCTAAGACTAGAGGAATAAACAGGCAAATGAAGAAAAGAGATAATATACCAGGCAGAACAACTTCGATAGGCAAAAGCCAATAGTGAAAAGAAAATAACATTAAAATTTTGTGTTGCAGCTAAGGTTTAGAAAGAAACAAGAGAAAATGACATGAGATGACTAGGAGCGGTCAGCTGGAGACAGATCAGAGACCATATAAGCACATTAATAATATTACAATTAACCCTTAAGACAATTGAACAATTAGTTTGAACTGTAATAAATTTTTTTTCTTGTATATGAAACCAGCTATCTGGTTCAAATTCAGTAAATAATAAATCTTAAAATGGGTTAATAATCATACCTGACATATAAGAATAGAGATTAACATAATCTAATATATTTAAAGTGATTAGAAAAATGTTATACTGTATAAGTGTTGGCTACATTTGAACAAGGATGATGGCAATTGGAGTAGCAAATTATTTATATTTGTCTCAATAATTCTGGTATGATTAATGTAAGACTAATAGAAAATTTACAGCAATGGACATTTATATTACTAATTAATTTGCATAACAACCTGAACACTGATGATTAAATATTATTTATGCTTGTGGAGTGAGAAGGTTAAGGGGGTCATTGATGATATAATAATGAACTCACTACTTATTATTTGGCTTATAGAACATTTAATTCTATCACCTAAAAATGGAGCACCAGTGTTACTCTACTCCTCTCCAAGAATATGGTATGAAATAATGTGTTATCATCAATAAATGCAGATGAACTGGACAAGGGTTAGCAGGGCAATTCCTTAGAGTTTCTTTGCAGAGTCAGCCTGTTTCATTATTGACTGTTAAAAAATTGATGTCCTGGTTTAACAGGCTGACCAAGCACTTTATGTCTCCTGGATTACTTTTAAAAGGCTAGGGAAGCATAGGAGAAGGTTAGGGCCATCAGTTGTTGGCAAAAAGCAGAGTATATAGCATCAAGCTAAATGGAGTGACTGCAAGATAAAGACTATTAGAGATTTATAGTTTATCAGGAGGTTAATTGGACAAAGAAGAAAATAAATCACTAGCATAGAAGAGGCGATTAGAGGAGGAAATTAAAGTAAGGAAAGTGCAAATAAAGGAAAAACAAAGAAATAGGGAAAATGTTATCATACTTATCTGAATATAAAGATTTACAAATTTACAAAAACCTGCTGAAATTGATGAAATTATCATTTCTGCATATGAACTTATGATTTATTCAAATAGTTCATATTAGAGCACCATATAGTAGTAGAAGTGAAATAATTCTGAGTGTTTGAAAGATTTACAGCTTTAATGAAATGAAAATTATTTGGGTGAGGGGGTTTTTAAATATTATATTAATTTATATTTTTGTCTTATGCACAGAGATGTGAATTATCACTAATATTAGTTATTGCTTTCCATTTCACAGATTTCTAAATTGCTTTCATTAAACTGACATTGTAGATATATCAGTAACATTTTCCTACAAAATCTGATTCCCTAGTGGCTCAGGTGGGAAGAATCCACCTGCAATGTAGGAAACCTGAATTCGATCCCCAGGTGGGGAAAATCCCCTGGAGAAGGCAATGCCAACCCACTCCAGTATTCTTGCCTGGAGAATTTCATGAACAGATGAGCCTGACAGGCTACAGTCCTTGGGGTCACAAAGAGTTGGACACGACTGGGAGACTGACACTTTCACTTTCTCAAGATCTAATTGGAATCTCTTTTAAATGAATGAGCTGGCTGTCATCTTAACTTTAAGTGATACTAAGATCAGGTCAATATCTAAGGATGAGAATGCACTTTCATTAAGGAAAACTAACAATAAAAGAAAATATCTATTAAATCACAATCTTCTTTGATGCGTTTTAGAATAAAGCTTAATGCTGTAGTTTATTTTCAGTTAGAAAGAACAGTATCATGTATTTTTTTTTACTTCTCTTGCAAACTATTTTAAACTGACCTTCAGCACTTATCCAAGTAAGCTCCCTACCAGCTTACTAAAACTTAATTTCTACCACACTATCCAAGTAACCTCACTACCTCACTAAAACTTAATTTCTCTGAAACTTCTCAAATTCTGTTAAACTAAATGAACATTTTTATTATGGTAGTAAGCTTTAAAAAATATTCCATAGAAAATCTAGCATAACTGGCAACTTTGATTTTTATTGATTACTACATCTCCTATGAAACATCAAATATGTCATTTCTTTTTTTTTAATCAAATTACAGTTGATTTACAATGTTGAGTCAATCTCTGCTATAAAGCAAAGTGATTCAGTTTTGCACATATATACATTCGTTTTAATACTCTTTAGCATTTTGTTTTATCTCTTTTTACACATATATATCCCTTTTCACACATATATACATTCTTTTTAATACTCTTTACCATTTTGTTTTATCCCAGGAGATCGGACAGTTTCCTGTGTCAATACAGTAGGACCTTGTTTTTCCATTCTAAATGTAATAGTTTGCATCTGCCAACCCCATATTCCCAGCCCACCTCTACCCTTGTCTTCTCTCCCTGGCAACATAAGTCTGATCTCTCTATTTGTGAGTTTGTTTCTGTTTCAAGTTAGGTTTTTTTATGCCATAGCTTAGATTCCACATATAAGCGATATCATACAGTATTTGTTTTTCTCTGACTTCACTTAGTATGATAATCTTTGGTTGTATCCATGTTACTATAAATGGCATTATTGTGCTTTTATACAGCTAAGTAATATTCCATTGTATATAAGTTCCACATCTTCTTTATCCATTCATCTGTCAATAAACATTTAGGTTGTTTCCATGTTTAGCTATTGAGAATATTGCTACTATGAATAGTAGTGATGTATCTTTTTGAAATATAATTTTGTCCAGGATATGCCAAGGAGTGGGATTGCTGGATAACATGGCAACTCCATTTTTGGTTTCCTGAGGAACCTCCATCCTGTTTTGCATAGTGGTTACACCAATATACATCCTCATCACAGTTTAGGAGGGTTCCCTTTTCTCTACACCCTTTCCAGAATTTGCTATTTGTTCAAGTATATTATTTCTGTTCCCTGCTTTAGGAATTATTCCAGGAGATATACAGAAATTTGAAATAATGATCCAACAGGAAAAAAAGAAAAAGAAAGAAATTGGCACACTGAGCAGGACAGCATAGGTCAAGGACGGAGAAAAGTCTTGGGCATTCCTTTTACTAGCTGTGTGATTCAACTCACTAGTTTCTTCTTGTGGAAGTATAATATATTACTACCTAATTCATGGAGTTGTGAAGATTTGATAAAGTAATATATATAAAGTACATAGGACAGAACTCTGTATATAAATGCATATATTTATACACATAATTGGATTTCCCAGGTGGCGCTTGCCAATGCAGGAGAGCTAAGAAACACAGATTCAAAGGCACTTGCCAAAGAGCATGCCTGCCAATGCAGGAGACCTATGAGATGCAGGTTCAATCCCTGGGTCAGGAAGATCCCCTGCTGGAGGGCATGACAACTCACTCCAGTCCTCTTGCCTGGAGAATTCCATGGACAGAGGAGCCTGGCAGGTGAGATCCATAGAGTCACAAAGAGTTGGACATGACTGAAGCAACCTAGCAAGCAAGCATGTATGATCTCTTAAGAACCATGTTCTTTTTGAATCCTCTATTCAGCATACACATTAATAATGTTACATGACCAAGTAGGCTATCTGAAACATCCCATTGTTTTAAATGTTGTCAGCAAGTTTGATAAAAATAAAAAATACAGCAGTTCCTCTTTTCTTTACAGAAGTAGACATATTTGTTAGTTTCTGCTTATTTCTGTGTTGGTATACAAATAAAATGTAGTCTAAGCCTTAGTTTCCTTTGTTTCTATATAATTATTTTAATTCATCTTTAAAATAAGTATTATTTCAAAAGAAATCATTATTTATTATTATTTCAAAAGATTATTTGAAATGCCTCAAATTTATGCTACAATATTTATCATAATATAGTGTAGGGACTTCTCTGGAGTCCATTGGTTAACACTCCATGCTTCCAAAGCAAGAGGCATGGGTTCCAATCCTGATTAGGGAACTATAAGATGTGTAGTAGAGCCAAGAAATTTTTTAAAATGTAAAATATGCAAATCACATGTAGGAAAAATTTTCTCCAGCTTAACTGAAAATTCTTCCTTGTATATTCCTTGGCATGTAAATAAATTGTAGACATGAAGGAACAGCTGGGGCCAGTCTCATTGACAGGGAGGTGCTTGCTTCCTGAAATAGATAGTCCAAAATTTCCTTATGATGATTTCTTTAACCACCTCCCTCTCTTCGGGATTCTTTCTCCTTGTCTGCCTACCTTCTTTTCACACACACACAAACATATACATTCACTTATGCACCCACAAACATGCATGTCTGGCCAAACAAAGAGGCATTTTGATTAATTTATGATATCACAATGAGACACTACATGCACTACATACACTACACTTGAGAAACCTGTATGCAGGTCAGGAAGCAACAGTTAGAACTGCACATGGAACAGCAGACTGGTTCCAAATTGGGAAAGGAGTACACCAAGGCTGTATATTGTCACCCTGCTTATTAACTTATATGCAGAGTACATCATGAGAAACGCTGGGCTGGAAGAAACACAAGCTGGAACCAAGATTGCTGGGAGAAATAGCAATAACCTCAGATATGCAGATGACACCACCCTTATGGCAGAAACTGATGAGGAGCTAAAAAGGCTCTTGATGAAAGTGAAAGAGGAGAGTGAAAAAGCTGGCTTAAAGCTCAACATTCATAAAATGAAGATCATGGCATCTGGTCCCATCACTTCATGGGAAATAGATGGGGAAACAGTGGAAACAGTGTCAGACTTTATTTTTTGGGCTCCAACATCACTGCAGATGGTGACTGCAGCCATGAAATTAAAAGACACTTACTCCTTGGAAGAAAAGTTGTGACCAACCTAGATAGTATATTCAAAAGCAGAGACATTACTTTGCCAACAAAGGTCTATCTAGTCAAGGCTATGGTTTTTCCAGCAGTCATATATGGATGTGAGAGCTGGACTGTGAAGAAAGCTGAGCACTGAAGAATTGATGCTTTTGAACTGTGGTGTTGGAGAAGACTCTTGTGAGTCCCTTGGACTGCAAGGAGATCCAACCAGTCCATTCTGAAGGAGATCAGTCCTTGATGTTCTTTGGAAGGAATGATGCTAAAGCTGAAACTCCAATACTTTGGCCACCTCATGTGAAGAGTTGACTCATTGGAAAAAACTCTGATGCTGGGAGGGACTGGGGACAGGAGGAGAAGAGGACGACCGAGGATGAGATGGCTGGATGGCATCACTGACTTGATGGACATGAGTCTGAGTGAACTCCGGGAGATGGTGATGGACAGGGAGGCCTGGCGTGCTGCGCTTCATGGGGTCACAAAGAGTCAGACACGACTGAGCAACTGAACTGAACTGAATGAGACACTGTAGAGAACCATACAATTAAAACACACAGCTTGGAAAGTATTAGGGTCTATTATTTTTATTTATTACTAACCATGTGCTCACTTTCCCTGATTATGAATATTTTTTTTAGAAACTAGATTATTATATTCAAACATTTTGAATACTGGTCCCATACTTGTATCTACTTAAAGAAAAAATCCACTCTTCAATGTCATAGACTTACCAGGCTACACTTACATTTGAAAAATAACCTTTGTTGCTTTATACTTACTCAAATATTTCTCTACAGGTTAGAGATTGAAGTAGTGGTGAAGATGAGGAAGATAACAATTTGTTTCTTCTCTCCTTTTGCCTTTTCACTCTCTCCAAGAGCCACATAGGACTTCTTGAATATTTCCATTATTCTATAAAAGGTTTTTTGTTTTTATTTTTGTTTTTTTATTTCCAAGCCTTCTCATAATCTGTTCATTTTACCCTTCTCACTTCACCTCTGTGTTACCAGCTTCCTTCCTAATCCCTTTCCTTCTATTCTTTAGTTAATCTTGTTCCCTCAGTAATGAATGCGATGCATCTCTCATATGTCCCAACAGAACATTCCATCTTTTAAATCTTAACATTTCTGTGTGTCCTTGCTGAGTTGCTATGTTGTCTCCTACTCTTTGCAGTTGCATGAACTGTAGCCCAGCAGTCTCCTCTGTCCATGGGATTCTCCAAACAAGCATATTGAAATGGGTAGCCATTTCCTCCTCCAGAGTATCTTCCTGACCCAGGGATCGAACCCACGTTTTCTCCACTTGATACTGCATTAAAGTTACTTCTCTGTCTCCCTAACCAGACTATGACTTTCATGAGGACAGGAGTCTGTGTTGCTTTCCAAGTGCTTGGCCTAATGCTTGGTACTTAGTTTTGAGATCACTGCATTATTGAATGACAGTGTAAAATTTTAGAATTTGCCCTTAATGAGCAGTGATATTTTAAAATGTAAGTCTATACTTTTTTTTATTTTACTTTACAATACTGTATTGGTTTTCCATACATTGACATGAATCCACCACCGGTGTACATGAGTTCCCATCCCTGAGCCCGCTTTCCACTTCCCTCCCCATATCATCTCTCTGGGTCATCCTAGTGCACCAGCCCCAAGCACCTTGTATCCTGTATCAAACCTAGACTGGCGATCGTTTCTTACATGATAATATACATGTTTCAATGCCTTTCTCCCAAATCATCCCACCCTCTCCCTCTCCCACAGAGTCCAAAAGTCTGTTCTATACATCTGTGTCTCTTTTGCTGTCTTGCATACAGGGTTATCATTACCATTTTTCTAAATTCCATATATGTGTGTTAGTATGCTGTATTGGTGTTTTTCTTTCTGGCTTATTTCACTCTGTATATTCGGCTCCAGTTTCATCCACCTCATTAGAACTAATTCAAATGCATTCTTTTTAATGGCTGAGTAATACTCCATTGTGTATGTGTACCACAGCTTTCTTATCCATTCATCTACTGATGGACATCTAGGTTGTTTCCATGTCCTGGCTATTATAAACAGTGCTGCAATAGGCTTTCCATTTTGGAGAAATTTTCAAATTTTATTATTGCCCTAATACACTGAACAAACATGCTCATCAGTCTATATTTTGGTGTATGTTTTATGCCCCCTTGAATTCCTGATGCCATTGTTTCATTTCTTATTATGCATAGCTTAAATGAAAATCCTCAGAAGGTATTCCAATATGCATTTAGAAAAACTTGTGCTAAATCTGGATTTGCAGATTGTTGTATCACTCTTTTCAAATGGGTAGCTGGTTCCCAGTCATTTTTTGAAAGCTATGATTGAATATAGGGACTTTCCTGGTAGATCAGATGGAACCCACTTGCAATGCAGGAGACCCCAGTTCAATTCCTGGGTTGGGAAGATCTGTTGGAGAAGGGATATGCTACCCACTCCAGTATTTCTGGGCTTCCTTGGTGGCTCAGCTGGTAAAAAATTCCCCTGCAATGTGGGAGACCTGAGTTTGATCCCCAGGTTGGGAAGATTCCCTGGAAAAGAGAATATCTACCCACTCCCGTATTCTGGTCTGGAGAATTCCATGGACTATACAGTCCATGTCTCCTGAGAAATCTATATGCAAGTCAAGAAACAACAATTAGAACTGGACATGGAACAACAGACTGGTTCCAAATTGGGAAAGGAGTACCCAAGGCTGTATATTGTCACCCTATTTATTTAACTTACATGCAGAGTAAATCATGCAAAATGCTGGGCTGGATGAAGCACAAGCTGGAATCAAGATTGCTGGGGAAAATATCAATAACCTCAGATATGCAGATGACACCACCCTTATGGAGAAAATGAAGAGGAGTTAAAGAGCCTCTTGATGAAAGTGAAAGAGGAGAGTGAAAAAGCTGGCTTAAAGCTCAACATTCAGAAAACTAAGATCATGGCATCCGGTCCCACCACCTTGTGGCAAATAGATGGGGAAACAATGGAAGCACCGACAAACTTTATTTTCTCGGGCTCCAAAATCACTGCAGATGGTGACTGCAGCCATGAAATTAAAAGATACTTACTCCTTAAAAGAAAAGCTATGACTAACTTAGGCAGCATATTAAAAAGGAGAGACATTACTTTGCTGACAGAGGTCCATCTAGTCAAAGCTATGGTTTTTCCAGCAGTCATGTATGGATGTGAGAGTTGGACTATAAAGAAAGCTGAGCACTGAAGAATTGATGCTTTTGAACTGTGGTGTTGGAGAAGACTCTTGAGAATACCTTGGACTGTAAGGAGATCCAACCAGTCAGTCCTAAAGGAAATCAGTCCTGAATACTCACTGGAAGGACTGATGCTAAAGCTGAAGCTCCAATACTTTGGACACCTGATGCGAAGAACTGACTTGGAAAAGACCCTGATGTTGGGCAAGACCAAAGGCAGGAGGAGAAGGGGACGACAGGGGAGGAGATGGTTGGAAGGCATCACTGACTCGATGGACATGAGTTTGAGCAAGCTCTGGGAGTTCATGATAGACCGGGAACCTGGGGTGCTGCAGTCTATGTGTAGCAAAGAGTCAACAGGACTGAGTGACTGAACTGAACTGATAATTGAATATTTCTGTAAATGTGTTTTAGGTGTTGTTTTAGAATAAACTCAGAAGAAATTGAATAGAAATTGAATAGATGTCACTTTGGCAAAACCACCTTTGCTTCTAAACATTAAGAAACATGTTACCTAAGCAGAAGGAAGAAAATGGAGTGATGAATTACATGAAAAGTTCTCCATTATAAGAAATACACAGGAGGAAAAAAAAAATTTAAGGAGAAAGGACCAGATTCTGTTCAACTCAGAAATTTTGCCAGTGAGGAAAATGAGTGTAAAGGAGATTAAATCATTTATTCTAAATCACAAAGCTATTTACTTAATGAAACAGGTGGGAGAATACTATTTTTTTAATTCACAGTTATAACTAGATTTTCATTAAAATGTATTCCACACATTATTATGCTTCCAAATTATGGTTATACTGTTGACAATAATCCATCTTCTTTAAGTAAACACATTTAGTTTAATCTGAATATTTACAGACAAAATAAGATCAGGATATCCTCATTAGTTAAAGATCTAAATGTAATTTGTGTCTAATAAGCAAGAAAACTAAATTTGTAAGAAAATCAAATAGGCTACTGCTGCAAAATAATGAATACATTTAGTAGATGCTAATTCTAGAGTACATATATTACGCTAAACTCTACATTGTTTGTAGTGTATAACTCTACAATACATCAAATAGACGATTCATGAAAATATATTTACATGTATATTAATACATCTAATAGTTTAAGCTTAATCTTTCTTTCTATATAATGGAGGCATTAGACTATTTGTCCCTTAAGATCTCATCTGATTTTTAAACATTTCTAATAGTTACATCTAATTTTAAATAATATTGATATTATGACAAAGCATTAAAAAATAGAACAGTGTGTCTTTATAGTAGAATTGTAGAAGAGCTCATTTCTTTTAGCACTTGTGTCTTTGCCATCGATCTCTACTTCTAGGACTACCCTTCACACTGTCAGTTATTTCTTTTCTTTTCAGGCATTTAAAAAATTTTATTGGAGTATAATTGCTTTAAAATGTTGTGTTAGTTTCTACTATAGAGCAAAGTCAACTAGATATATGTATACATATATCTCCTCTTTTTTGGATTTCCTTCCTATTTAGGTCACCACAGAGCAATGAGCAGATTTCCTGTGCTATACAGTAGGTTCTCGTTAGTTATCTATTTTATACACAGTATCAATAGTGTATATATGTCCATCCCAATCTCCCAATTCATTCCATCCCCTTTCCTGCTTGGTATCCATAAATTTATTCTGGATAGAGCTCTAATATTTCAGTAAGAGAACAGGAAACACAAAACTCTTAACCAACCTTTCATTAAAAAAATATACACAACATAAAATGAAATGGTTTTCACACATGAAAACTCACCCTTGAGGTTCCCAGACATCTCAGAAGGCAGGAGTTAGGCTTAAGTCCAAAATTAGAGCGATTGTTCACACTTCCCAGGAAGTCAATGTTTACCCTACCCTCTGAAACCTCTTCAAGTCAACCTGATCTACTACTATTGAGGACTGGATTTCTTTTCCAAAGATTTAAAATTTGAGAAATTGAAGAGTAAGGACTATTAGATACAGTGAGGTTTAGTATTGCAGTTCAGGAATACAGACATTAAATGAAAGTCAAAAAATGGAAAGAAATTTTTCCAAGCTCTCTTTTTCCACCTTATCTAAGAACAGAGGCAGCCAGGAGAATCCTCTCCAGAGAGGGTTCCCTTCGATACTAACATTTGAGAGATTCCCAGTGAACAATTAGCTCCCTCTTTGTTCATTCTATGTGGAAGCCTACATGTTAAGAATAGGTCCTGCCCATGCACAGTTAAGTTCCAGTCAATGAGACTTGTCTACAAAGAACAAAAGGAATTCTACTTCAGGAAATGCGGTTAAGATGAATTGGCTACCTTCGCCTCTAAACATATAGACATTCTTGATTAAGTATATTTTATGTTAAACTACACTGGTCTCTTTAATATATTTTTGTTTTATTAGAAAATCAATCAAAATATTCAGCTTCAAATGACAAAGAAAGGAAACAAATTGGTAGCATTAAGTTGGAGCTGATGTCAAATAACACAGATGGGTTGGTCCTACTTCCAAATTTTTTGTGACATTTCAGGCATGGTAACAGTAGTGGTAAAGGACCCTCCGCCAATGAAGGAGATGTAAGAACCATGGATACAGTCCCTGAGTCAGGAAGATCCTCTGGAGTAGGAAATGGCAATTCCCTCCAGTATTCTGGCCTGGAGAATTGCATGGACAGAGGAGCCTGGCAGGCTACAGCCCATGGCATCACAAAGAGTCAAACATGTCTGAAGCAAATTAGCAGCAGCAGCAATAGCAGACATCAATGTTACTTTATTAATATATAGCATCACATAAACAGTAATCAAGAATAAAAAATTTCTTCATAATAAAAAATATATAACAGTGAGTCTTATTGACCTAGTATAATGATATATTATTATTAACATGATTTCTAATCTAAGGATGTACCTAGGGAGTTATTTTAAGCAAATAGTTATGCCTTATAACACTATTTTTCTTCCATGCCAAGAAAAAACTGAGAAATAGCATCTTTGTATAGCCTGTTGTACTAACTGCTAGTCACTTCTTTTGTTTCTCAACTTTTAGCCTATCTGTTCAATTGTTTTGACAATCCTCCTTATACAAAGCCTAAAAAGAATTAACCAAAGTAGTAGTAAATAATGACAATAATGATAAAGAGAAAATAATTTTGTGTTTTACCCAGAAAAATGTTCTTAGCATAAATAGATCATTTTCAAACCACTAAAGGAGTGTGTTTAGAAATATTAAATTACTAATTTGAAAAAATATAAGACAATACTCTGAATAATCCATTATTTTTCTTGACATAAGCAGCTTATTAAATGGGCTGAACTCAAAGTGTGTAATAAATGGCTTAATTTTTTTCCAACTGCTGACATCTGAATATCAGATGTATGATGTCTCTCACATCTTCCCACTTGGGATGACATCTCCAGCACACACCTCACTTTTTCAGAAGTTGAAAGAAGTGTAGTAAACCAACAGAGAAAAGGGACAGGTCATTTGTTTGCTTGCTCATGTGGTTCTTTATTCACATTTAACTGTCCTGCTATTGCAGGTTTTTCTTGGTTAGCCAAAAAATACTAAAGATGTGGCAATCATCCAAATCTCACTCGGAGATACATGCATAGGCTATCCAGAGGGCCCTCAAGAGAAACACTAGTGCAGCTCATGACAGCAACAAGGCACATTCTGGCTACAATCTTGCCACCTATCCCTATTTTAACTCCTTCGCAAGAAGTAAAATCTATATCCTTTAAAAAGTTGAGGTCCATTAATCTTGGCATCATGTCTAATTTGGAGAAACACTTTGAAGATGACTCACATCAGCTATCATCCAAAAGATCCATGTGCTGGTGGATTCCTACACCTCTGAATGTCAATCCAGAACGCTCCCTAGCTGCTTCTCTACTCACCTTTGCTTAAGGGGATACTCTAGATTCCATATCTTCATAATCATTAAAGCAGAGAGGTCAAATTCATTCTCAATGTTTATGTCTGTCCTCAGACTCCAATAAATACATCACCTTCCCAGTAACTTTCTAACGATATTTCATTTTTGTGGTACCCTGAGGTATGCTTCAGTTCAGTTCAGTTGTGTCCAGCTCTTTGTGGCCCCATGAATTGCAGCACGCCAGGCCTCCCTGTCCATC
The DNA here is from genome assembly GCA_006408695.1 of Aepyceros melampus. Classification (NCBI taxonomy): domain Eukaryota; kingdom Metazoa; phylum Chordata; class Mammalia; order Artiodactyla; family Bovidae; genus Aepyceros; species Aepyceros melampus. Next base: position 432,224 of record SJXQ01004841.1, on the reverse strand, counting down.
ACCAACTCCAGGAGTTCACCCAAACTCACATCCTTTGAGTCGGTGATGCCATCCAGCTATCTCATCCTCTGTCGTCCCCTTCTCCTCCTGCCCCCAATCCCTCCCAGCATCAGGGTCTTTTCCAATGAGTCAACTCTTTACATGAGGTGGCCAAAGTACTGGAGTTTCAGCTTTTGCATCATTCCTTCCAAAGAACATCAAGGACTGATCTCCTTCAGAATGGACTGGTTGCATCTCCTTGCAGTCCAAGGGACTCTCAAGAGTCTTCTGCAACACCCCAGTTCAAAAGCATCAATTCTTTGGTGCTCAGCTTTCTTCACAGTCCAGCTCTCACATTCATACATGAATACTGGAAAAACCATAGCCTTGACTAGAAGGACATTTGTTAGCAAATAATGTCTCTGCTTTTGAATATGCTATCAAGGTTGGTCATAACTTTCCTTCCAAGGAGTAAGCATCTTTTAATTTCATGGCTGCAATCACTATCTGCAGTGATTTTGGAACCCCCCCAAAAAAAGTCCGACACTGTTTCCATTGTTTCCCCATCTATTTCCCATGAAGTGTTGGGACCAGATGCCATGATCTTCGTTTTTGGAATGTTGAGCTTTAAGCCAACTTTTTCACTCTCCACTTTCACTTTCAACAAGAGGCTTTTTAGCTCCTCCTCACTTTCTGCCATAAGGGTGGTGTCATCTGCATATCTGAGGTTATTGATATTTCTCCTGGCAGTCTTGATTCCAGCTTGTGCTTCCAGTCCAAGCATTTCTCATGATGTACTCTGCATAGAAGTTAAATAAGCAG